>JBBBWG010028311.1:75139-139298 GCA_037176905.1 Azolla pinnata
AATTCATTTTAATTGTTTAATTCATTTTAATTGTTTAATTCATTTTAATTGTTTAATTCATTTTAATTGTTTAATTCATTTTAATTGTTTAATTCATTTTAATTGTTTAATTCATTTTAATTGTTTAATTCATTTTAATTGTTTTGATTAATTTTAGCTGTTTTAATTCATCATTTTAATTGTTTTAATTAATTTTAATTGTGTTAATTCATTTTAATTGTTTTAATTCATTTTAATTGTTTTAATTCGATTTAATTGTTTTAATTCATTTTAATTGTTTTAATTCATTTTAATTGTTTTAATTCATTTTAATTGTTTTAATTCATTTTAATTGTTTTTATTCATTTTAATTGTTTTTATTGATTTTAATAGTTTTTATTCATTTTATTGTTTTTATTCATTTTAATTGTTTTCATTCATTTTAATTCTTTTAATTCATTTTAATTGTTTTCATTCATTTTAATTGCTTTAATTCATTTTAATTGCTTTAATTCGTTTTAATTGTTTCGTTTACATTAAAATAAAAGGGAAAATTAACAACGCCCGGCCAGAACTAGAAATTCTAAAATTAACGCCTGGTTTTTTTAAAGTTTAACGCGCTTTTTAACTATTTAACCTCCCAAATCAATCAATTATACGAGTTCAGTTAACATCAAATTAAGGGATCGGTTAACGCTAAATTATTTACTTGATTCACATGGAATTAATCCGTTAACCGATTCATTTAGATTCAGATATTACTAACTTTTGTTGACCGAATGTTAGATTAGAATCAATTAGTGGGAAGAAGTTAGGAATAGAATCGATTCACGTTATACTAGCGGAATTTAATTGGGTGTTAATTTTTAGTGGAATAGAAGATTGTGCGTTAATTTGTATATTCTGATTTGGGTAGGCATTAAAATGTAATTTATAATTTTGTTAGGTGTTTTTTTTTTGTGATTTCCCCTTTAATCAATTGCATTTCAATGCTTGCAACTAAACTAGAAATTACAAATTAATGCTTAGTTTTAAAATTTAATGCAATTAATCAATTAACACTAGATCAATTTATCGCAAGTTCAATTAACATCAAATTAAGGAATTTATTAACGCTCAACATGTTAATCAATTAATTAGATTCTAAAAATTAGTAACTTTCGTTAATCAAATATAGTTAGGGAATCGATTAGGATAAACAAATAAGGAAACAATCATGAATGAAATCAATCAACGTTATGCTAGAGGAATTACATTGGGTGTTAATTTGTAGTGGAAGATAAGAGCATGCGTTATTTTGATCTGTAGTTTTTTTTTTAGCAGACGTTAAAATGTAATTTAATAATTTTGTTAGGTATTTTTTGGTAATCCTCCCTAAAATGAAAATGCTTGCCCCTTCAAATGGCATGAGATCCGTTTCACGCAAGGTGTAAACCCTAAACCCTGCAAATCCTAAACTCTGTCATCCCTAAACCCTAATCCCGACAAACCCTAATATTGTGTAAACCCTAAACCCTTAAACCCTAAAACTTAAGCGCCGAGATCCTTTTATTGACTCAAAGGCAGGTGTGAAAAGGATCTTGGCGCGTAAGGGCTAACATCTATCTCACACTGGCCTTGAGGTTGGAGATCTGTTTCACACGGGCCTTACGGCCTGAGATGCATTTCACACCAAGCCCAACCCTAAACCCTATAAATCATAAGCCCGAAACCTTGAAGCGCCGAGATCCCATTCGCACTTGTGATTATGGCCTAAGATCCCTTTCACACTGCCATCTTAAGGCTTGAGAGAGATCTTGCTCTCATGGGCAGCTCACCATGGCCTTTGCCCCATTCCGGGTTTTCAGGGCCTGGGATCCCTTTCGCACCGGTCCCTGAGATCTCGTTGTATGGATATTGTTGCAAAAAAACTCAAGGATGGCCATGTTACGATCCCGCTGACCATAATCTCTGGGGCTCTCTCTGCTGCCCGACTTGCCAAGTTTAACACGCCGAATGAAACTCGCAGATTGCTTTTCCCAATTTCCTTGAATAAAGCCTCGAGCAAAAGAGGCTCTTAGACGAGACAATTATTTGCCAAATTGATGCAAAGCTCTTGGACACTGCTGCTAGAACATTGAGAAAGCCGAGAATCGCAAATATGGATCTTTACATATATATACTGAGAATCACGAGATTAAAGGTAGAAAACTATGTCCTAGACCAAAGATTGGGCACATTTGAATCACAATTTCACTGAAATTGGACCCACTTCAATCACGATTTTAATTACAAAACACGAATTGAACCCATTTTAATCACAAATTCAATTACAGAACATGGATTGGACCCATTTCAATCAAAATTTCAATTACAAAACCCAAATCGGACCCATTTCAATCACATTTTCGATTACAAAACACAAAATGGATCCATTTCAATTACAATCTCAATCACAGAACACAAATTGGACCCATTTCAATTACATATTCAATTACAGAACACAAATATGATCCATTTCAATTACTATCTCAATTTACAAAGCACAAATTAAACCCATTTGAATTACAACGACAACTACAAAATACGAATTGAAGCCACCTCAACTTCAATCTCAATTACGAACACGAATTCGACCCATTTGATTTACGATTTCATTTCCAAAAACGGGAATCGGACCTAGTCAATTACAATCTCAGTTACGGAAACACAAATTGGATCCGGTTCCCATCCATAAAAAAAATTGAAATGGTTTGAAATAGATGGAAACCTCTTCTCTGCCCATGGTTTCTCTGATACGCCATAGCTTCAGTCATGGGGCAAGATCATTCTTTTCTTCACCGCGACCCTGATGATGCCAAAGGTATGCTCTGTTCTCTTCTTTTCCACATGCCGTCTGTTCTTCTTGCTGCATTCGCAAGCCATGCTTGGCTCCATAGCTCCTCCTTGCAAGTAAGTGTAACACTTTCTTTCCCCCTCCATTGTTTTTGCTGTGTGTGCTCTGTGTTTGTGTTTCTTTGTATGTACACTCGTACACACGTTCTGAAACATGGAGTAAGCTGTGCAGAGAAGTCGTTTTGAACTCGTGCTTGGGAAAAGGAGCCCGGTTCTGTTTGCTTTTCTCTACACTTCCAGTTTTTTTCCTCCATTTTGATGGGCATTCAGTCCATTACAATGCATCTTGTTACGTCCATGGCAATGGGTTCTGGTGGTTCATACATAGGCCTGGAACTTCTGAAGCTTTTCCATTGAAGGAGACATCAAAGCCAGGCGTAGTGTTTGTTTGTTTTACTGATTTCATCATTTTTGTTGCATGGGCAATTGCAATTACTGCTGTTGTGCCGATGCGGTTGCGAACTTAGGCCACCATCATCATCACCACCACCATGGATTTTGCCCGCCTTGTTGCGAGAGAGGAAGGCAAAGCGATCTTTCACCTCCTCCATCTCCTCTCATGAGTGGTAGACACAACATGGAAGAAGAAGAAGAAGGAACAAGAAAAGAAACAACACAAGAAGAAGAAGAAGATGATGAAAGAATAGGTCAGCGAAGGCCATTTTTCGCCGCGCTGAGCGCTTTGAAGGATCTCCATGGGCCCCAGCTCTTCTACCACCCGATGGAGGATGTCACAGACACCTACATAATGAGCAAGGAATTGGGCCATGGACAGTTCGGGAAGACGTATCTGTGCATCAATCGGAAGACAAAGGAGCAGTTCGCGTGCAAGACAATCTCAAAGAGGAAGCTGTTGAGCAGGGAGGACGTTGAGGATGTGAGGAGGGAGGTTCAGATCTTGCACCATGTCACAGGGCAGCCGAACATCATCCAGCTGCAGGGCACATATGAGGATAAGGAGGCCATACATCTGGTGATGGAGCTGTGCGAGGGCGGGGAGCTGTTTGATCGCATCATCGAGAAGGGCAGGTACACCGAGCGCGGAGCTGCATCCCTTTGCCGCACCATCGTAGAAGTGGTGAGCCAATGCCATTCCCTCGGCGTCATGCATCGAGACCTCAAGCCTGAGAATTTCTTGTTCCTCAGCAAGGCTGAGGACTCTCCCCTCAAGTGCATTGACTTTGGGTTGTCGGTGTTTTTCAAGCCAGGTCCAGTGCTTGTTTCCTATGTCCTATGTGTTTGTACATGTGTGAACATGTTTATTTCAGATTAAGAAGGCTCATCAATGTGCAATATATGCTCTCTTGGAGTCGAGGGAGCACTAAATTATTTGAGGATTTTGTCTGGATGGCTTCACTTACATGGTTTTAATATGTAGCATGTGTAGCTTGACATCTTTTTTGAGGGGGGATTAAGGATCATCGATGTGCAATTGATGCTCTCATGGAGTCGTGGGCGCACTAAATTATAACTGGATTTTGTCTGCATGGATTCACTTACCTGGTGTTAGTATTTGACATATGTAGCTTAACATCTTTTTTGGGGAATTAAGGCTCATCAGTGTGCAATTGATGCTCTCATGGAGTGGTGGGTGCACTTAATTCTAACAGGATTTTGCCTTCATGGATTCACTTACTTGGTCTTAGTGTTCTGGCATATGTAGCTTACCATCTGCATCCAACCCTTTTATAATTTCATTGTTACGTGTACACGCACGCGCATACATGTGTATGTAGACATAGACACAGGCATACTCATACACATGCATACATGCTTTCTTATGTACATACAGATATACATGCAGGCACTCATGTATATTTACATACATATCTACCTGCATACATATGTGCCTAAATACCTACGTACATACATTCATGTACACACACCAAGGTACCTACCTACAGACATATATGACTGTATGTGTGCATGTGTATCTACGTTTTGTGTGTATGAGACTGTAAATCTGATTTTGCATTCTTGGGCTCCTTTGTGTGATAATTGCCATTTGCACGGTTGGCGCAGGGCAAGTTTTTCAGGATGTTGTTGGAAGCGCATACTATATAGCACCAGAAGTTCTCAAAAGGAATTATGGCCCCGAGGCAGATGTGTGGAGTGTGGGAGTGATTCTATATATTCTCTTGAGTGGTTTCCCTCCATTTTGGGCTGGTACTATCCACTTCCCTGGACATCATTCATCCATTTCCGTTAACTGACAAGTTCTCCTATCTTATGAGTGGTGAACATGCAATACAGGGTCCATCAGGCAAGAGATTAGGCATGATTAGCCCATGAGTGGCAATTGAAATGTGAATTGATATATGATAGGCTTATAATCATGTTAGCTATTGTTTTAAACAAATACTGTGGCTAATTGGTATGTATAATAAGGTTCAGAGTCCTCTATAAAGTTAGTGCATTGCTTTTGGTCTGATTGGCACCGGGAGCATTTTTGGCGAGTATGTTACTAACACCATCAAAGCTCATAGGAACCCACAACTTATGATGATTTTTCTTTGTGAAGTTAATACTTTGATAAAGATTGATAATTGATGGTGTGCAGAGACTGAACAAGGTATATTCAAGGAAATCTTGGTGGGAGACATAGACTTTATGAGTGATCCATGGCCAACTATCTCTTCAGGGGCCAAGGACCTTATAAAGAAAATCTTAATACAAGATCCAAAGAAGCGTGTGTCAGTTTTAGATGTTTTGAGTAAGTATTTCAGTCTTGTAGGCACCTTTTGTTTTCAGTCTCTCTCTCTCATAATTGTGTTGGAACTAATATGCAGGTTTCATGAGACTGATAAGCTGGTAAATGCAGCGGAAGTTAGTTTTCTGAAGCTATCTCATTGTGGGCTTTGTTTTTCTTATTAGATCATCCATGGATTCGAGTGGATGGAGAAGCAGCAGATAAGCTGCTTGATAATGTTGTGCTTACGAGGTTGAAGAAATTCCGGGACATGAACAAACTCAAAAAGCTCACCCTTCAGGTGCATTAGTTTCTACTTGTCTGAACAATGGGTTTGATTGGGTAATAATTGTTTATCTTAATCAGTGGGAAATCGAATCGCTGATCACCATTCCTGTTGAACTTTCGATCTTGTAGGCTTAAGAGGGACTCTACCCATAATCATCGATAAGGAAAACCCCCTATATCTCTTAAGTTTTCTCTCAATTCATAGGTCATAGCGGAGCGTTTATCGGAAGAAGAAATCACAGGATTGAAAGAGCTATTCAAAAGCATCGACACAGACAATAGTGAGACGATCACCTTTGACGAATTGAAACAAGGTCTTGCGAGGCTAGGAGCCAATCTTGCCGAGAGCGAGGTTCGGCAACTGATGGAAGCTGTAAGGGGATCTCTGATTTGAAGATGTAAAAGATTACAGTATCGTCGGTCTGCCTTTAGGCGAAGAATTCATTTGCATCCTGTCTGTGGATTAAAAGGGTACGATTTTGTTTTTCGAGTTTATGGAAATCAAATCGATTTCTGGTGCAGGCGGACTTGGATGGGAGCGGTACCATTGATTATATTGAGTTCATCGGCGCCACAATCCACATGAGCAAGGCAAATAGGGATAAGCAATTGCATGAAGCCTTCCGGTACTTCGATAAAGATGATAGTGGGTTAGTATATACACATTCATATGATGTTTTCATGTATAAATATATGGAGTGTGCACTGAGGTATGTATACGCATGCATACATGTACGTGTTTGCAAAAGCAGCCAAATCATGTATTCTTTGTCTGCCTCAGCTACATTACGGTCGAGGAGCTAGACCAAGCTCTGAGAGAGCATCACATGAGGGATTCGACTGCGATAGATGATATCATTGCCGACGTCGACACTGATCATGTAAGCAAATTCTGATATACTGTAGCAGCATTTCTGTTATGCGTACGATCGCCGACGAGATTCATTGCTGGTCTTTTCGCAGGATGGGAAAATCAACTATAGCGAATTTGTAGCGATGATGAGGAAAGGAGAGCCTCCGGCTCGACCACGTGGCATTTGAAGAGCTCGAGACGGCAAGGACTAGAAAAGAAACAGCTTGAATGCACTCTGCTTGAATGGATTTACCGTAGATAGTATACATACTCGTGTATACAAGACACACCTACCTACCTACATACATACATACATACATACATACATACGTATGTACGTACGTATTCTTTCCATCTTACCTGTTATGTATACATAAGATACACACACATGGAAGGAAAGCCACGGATTGGACAGTGAGCGTCTTTGGTTTCATGTAAGTCTATTCCAAGATCAGTGATGCTGAATAATAATAACAGCATAGGATAGGTGATGTGGCTCAATTTCAATTTGTTGCTTTGCACCATGATTCGATTTCATTGCCTTCTCTGGTCTTTTACTATGATGCATAAATTTGTCATATGCATATGTATTTTGTCGGAAATGTTGAAGAGAAACAACATACATTCTGGGTAGTTATTAGTTAATTATACATTTCCATCCCATCAACTCGGAGATTTGTAGGGATTGGGAGAGTAAACCATGTAAGTTTCCATCAAATAGAGGTTACTCGAAAGAAATTTCCACCTGTAGATAACTTACTATGGAATATTGAGAAGACTACAACGAGATATTTGTCCCGTATAACAATTGATCAAGGCTTTAGAATTGCCAAGGTATCTCTTCAACTATGTTAGAATGGAGCGATTCTAACTCTAATGATGATGAGTTAGAATGGAGTCTTATAATGCGTTTTTATTAGAACAGAATATTGAAAGTTTGGATAGCATTTTTATTAGAATAATGTGTTATCGAATTCATTTTACATGTATATTTCGGTAGAACAAGAGCATGGATTTCGAACCTCGAATGGACGTTTCATAAACTATTGACATCTTTTCCATGAATTCGTGACAAGCAGCTACGAGACATGCACAATGGGACAGACAGCTCAGGGGTTGACGAATTCAAGCATGAGGCAGCTCCAGAGGCAATCAAGGCTTAATTCCAGTTGCAACTGATCCAAAGAATCAAACTTCTTAACATACAACCTAGTTCCAACTTATCTAAGAGAGAACCATACTTCTTAGCTTAAAACCTAATTCCAATTGAATCAAACACCTTAACATAAAACCCAATATTCCGACTGATCTAGACAATCAGACTTCTTGACATAAAACCTAGCTTTGACTAATCCAAGAGAGAGCCAGACTTCTTAGCATAAAATCCAGTTCTAGAGAGAATCAAACATCTTAACATAAAACCCAATGGCGGCTGATCGAGAGAGAATCAAACTTCTTAACATAAAACCCAGTTCTGGATGATCCAGAGAGAATTTGACATCTTAACATAAAACCCAGTTCTGGCTGATCCAGAGAGGATCAACCTTCTTAACACAAAAACCCAGTTCGGGCTAATCCAGAGAGAATTTGACATCTTAACATAAAACCCGGTTCTGACTGATCCAAAGAGGATCAACCTTCTTAACATAAAACCCAGTTTGGGATGATCCAGAAAGAATCAGAAATCTTAACATAAAACTCCAGCTTTGACTGATCCAGAGAGAATCAACCTTCTTAAAATAAAACCCAGTACTGGCTGATCTAGAGACAATCCTACATGTTAACACAAAAACCTAGTTTTGGCTGATCCTATGAGAATCGGGCGTCTCAACCCAAAACCCCAGTTTGGGTTGATCCAAAGAGAATTAGACACCTTAACACAAAACCCAATTCGGACGGATTCTCAGAGAATCAGACTTGTGAACATTAAAACCCTAAGTTCTGGGATCATCCAGATTCCAGACAGTTTTTCCCTAAACCCTAAACCCTAAACCCTAAACCCCATAAACCCTAAACCCTAAACCCCATAAACCCTAAACCCTAAACCCCATAAACCCTAAAACCTAAACTCTAAACACCCCTAAACCCTAAACCCTAAACCCCTAACCCCTAAACCCTAAATCCCTAAACCCTCAACCCTCCTAAACCCTAAACCCTAAACCCTAAACCCTAAACCCTAAACCCTCCTAAACCCTAAACCCTCCTAAACCCTAAACCCTCCTAAACCCTAAACCCTCCTAAACCCTAAACCCCTAAACCCTAAACCCTCCTAAACCCTAAACCCTAAACCCTCCTAAACCCTAAACCCTAAACCCTAAACCCTAAACCCAGAATCCGCTGCTCTTGTTCCTTCTTCTCTCTCACATGACGCCTTGATGTTCCATCAGTTTGGCGCCAAAAATTTGGGTCCCGCGAAATCGATATGGCTATGGCGACCAAGGAGAAGCAGCAGCAGCAGCGACAGCGACAGCAGGTCATCTCCCGCTTCTTCTCCCCCAAGCCTCCCGCCCAGGTACGCTCCGCCGCCATATCCTCCAAACCTCCTCCCCCTTCCGCACGCGGTGATGCGGCGTGCGAGCTCCCTTCTCCATCTCCCGCTAAGCAGAGAAACGGCGAAGCGAGCCTCCCCAGGCTTCGGAAACGGCCTCTTCGTAACGGTAGAACTGCAGCGGGAAAGGAAGCGGAACAAGGAGATGGAGAAGAGGAGGAGGAGGAGAAGGAAGAAGAAGATGATGATGATGGTGAAGAAATCGAAGAAGAAAGAAAGCGTTCAGGACAAGGGAACCTTGGTTGTAGTAGCATCGATGAAGGCAAGGAGACCTATGAAAGGAAGAGGAGGAGAGAAGATAATTCGTCAAACGCATCGTCGCTCATGGTGGCTGAGATTCTCTTGCCAAATCACACGGAAGGAAACGGCTTAACCTCATTCCATGCATCTAAAGCGTCAGGTAAACCTCACGACGATCTTGCAGACAGATCATCGTTAGATCTGGCTCGTCACCGTAAATTCGTCGAGAAACTCCTGGTTTCCATGGATAGCGAGCCTTTGCAAGGATCGAGGCCTTCAAACAAGCTTCCCCCAAAGGATCAACAGTATACCCCGCTGGAGCAACAAGTTATCGAGTTGAAAGCAAAACACAAAGGTATCCTTCTCATGGTAGAAGTAGGCTACAAGTACAGAATGTTTGGAGAAGATGCTGAGGTTGCTGCTAGGGTGTTGGGAGTCTTTGCATACAATGACCACAATTTCATCACTGCCAGCATTCCGACCTTCCGACTGCATGTTCATGTGAGGAGGCTTGTAGAGGCCGGATATAAGGTAGGGGTGGTGAAGCAGACCGAAACAGCTGCTATCAAAGCACATGGTGGGAATAAGGTTGGTCCATTCACAAGGGGCTTATCTGCATTATATAGCCGTGCTACCCTCGAGGCTGCAACCGACCTTGGTGGTGATTCTTCAACAGAAAACAGTAGAGCTAGCAATTACCTCATGTGTGTTGCTGAAAAGATGGAAGGTTCAAAACCTGTGAAGCAAGAGGTGAAGCACAATGTAGGTGTTGATCCGAAATCGGTTTCAAAAGGAGCTTATGACAGCACTATTGGGGTTGTTGCAGTGGAAACTGCTACTGGTGATGTCATGTTTGGACAGTTTAACGATACGGTGACTCGGACTGAGCTGGAGGCCCATCTTCTCGCCTGCTCTCCTGCAGAGATTCTTCTCGCTTCGCCATTGATGTCTTCGACAGAGAAGGTAGTTGAAATGCTTGGCTTATATAAGAGCGCACTATTGGTCTGGATTGTTAAACTTGATATGCACTGTTGCTAGGATGTAGCTAGGGTTTTCCATATCCAGTAGAGACAGATTTGATACATCTGGACTGAAAAGGAAAAGCTGTATACAGGCTCAAAAACATTTTTTTTTTCTAGATGATATGTAAGATTTTTGGATTGTGGGACATCAAATGAGGTTGCATGTCAATAGATTACACCATTGTAAGCTATGATGTACTAATGATACATCATATACATATGGTTTGCTCTCAAGAGAACATTCAATAATTTTGTAATTCTTTACAAAGGGGATGAATTGCGTTCATGGCCTGTAAAAAAGCACATGACAACCAAGAAAGACACAAATCCTCAGAGGTAAAACCATCCACAAAATAAAGAGGAGGCTTCCTGTGATAATGCCATTCTTGACCTACCTGTTATATGTGACATTGAAAATTCGTACCTTGGCTGCACAACTGCATGAAAACAATATTTTATCATTGGACTGATCAGACGAGCAAATTAATTTTGGTCTACTTGTTTGAACTTGTAGCTTGTTCTGGAGTTCACTGGACAACCCACAAATGCACGAATAGAGAGAATTCCTCGCGATTCTTTGGGTAGTGCAGCAATGTCAGAGGTCCTTGAGTTTTATCAGGGCAAGGAAAATAGTAAACCAGAGGATCAAAAATCTGATGGCTGTCAAAACGAAGGAAGATTTGATGAAGGCATAGAAGTAAGTCACATAAGTTGGGACATTGGAAGCTAGTTATTGAAAAGATTATAGTTGTATATTTTCATTTTTGTCACATTAGATAGTGTTCTGGACTTTGTTTGACAGGCAATCTTGGCTATGCCAGACCTAGTGATTCAGGCTCTTGCTTTGGCCTTAAGGTACTTGTCACAGTTTGGTTTAGAGAGAATCCTTCGGCTTGGGGCAACGTTTCGGCCTTTTGCGAGTTCTTCGGAAATGAGCCTCTCATCTAATACATTACAACAACTAGAGGTATGGTGCCAAGTTTGATAGACAAAAAATTGAGGAAATATTCTTCTGAAAGGTTCCAAAATAAGAAAGAGGAACATTTAATCTAGCGGCGTGACTGATGCAGATATTGCAAAACAATGCAGATGGAACTTCGAAGGGATCATTGCTGTGGTTAATGGATCATACAAATACAGCCTTTGGTGGACGGTTGCTGCACCACTGGGTAACTTGTGAACACATGTGACTTTCTGGAGCATACAAGGATCTTATCTATTTTTTTGGATTTTCAGTTGATCCACCCGTTATGTGACCAATCACTCATATCCAATCGTCTCGATGCTGTGTCTGAAATTGTGGACACAATGGGAAGCGTTGCAGATAATGAAAGTGAAGGTTCCTTTCCAGGTAGTCGGAGAGGTGGTGGTTCTCTCGGTTCTATGAGCAGAGGAAGTAACTCAAAAAGTATGCTTGGGGTGGTTTTGATGGCACTGAAAAAAGCTCCTGATATTGAGCGTGGGATTACGAGGATATTTCATGGTACAGCAAACCCCTCAGAGGTGAAATTTGGATTCTCCTCTAAACCCTCTACATTTTTCATTCGTAATTAGGTGGTTAAAAGAAGACAAATCATCATACTATATTGTTCATGGATAGTGATTGTACATGAGATGTCATGGATGTACTATTCACCATTTTTCTTTCATACATGCAGTTTATTTCTGTGATCCAAGCATTACTTACAGCAGTAACACAGTTGCAGCAGATCTGTCAAGAGAATGATGATGGCATGGTTGAATATCATTCTGAAGGGAATGGAATATTCAAAGCTCCACTTTTAAAGAGATTGTTGGCAGCGGCATCATCGTCAGTTGTGAGGGAGCATGCATCTAGATTGTTATCTTCCTTAAACAAAGAAGCGGCACATTGTGGAGATAAACACAATCTTTTTGTCTGTGGCTCTGGTAAATTTCCGATGGTATGTTTCTGAAGATCAGCAGAACAGTGTGCTTTAATTCAATTTATGCTTCTCAGAATATTGGTTTTATAGGTAGAAAAATGCAAAGCTGCAGTTGAATCAGCAGAACAGTGCCTAGTGTGTTTACTTCCTCAATATCGAAAGCTACTCAAAATGCCAAACTTGCAGTACCTGAGTGTATCTGGCACTACTCATTTGATTGAGGTACATAATTTTCCCTCATGTCGTTTGCCATCTTTCATTGCAATGACTAAAATACCTGACAAATTATCTCTCACTGTTGTTAAGGTGTCGATAAACCAACGTGTTCCACATGATTGGATTAAGGTTTGCAGTACAAAGAAGACAAATCGTTATCATACTCCAGATGTGTTACAAGCATTGGATGCCCTTGCACTTGCAAAAGAAGAACTCACTGTGGAGTGCAACAAAGCATGGGACTCTTTTCTTGCAGACTTCTCTATGTACTATATAGATTTCCGCTCCACTGTTCATGCTTTTGCAGCTCTGGATTGTCTCTATTCTCTTGCAATTGTTTCACGGAATCAGGTAATGCATCGAGTACTAAAGTCATTCCTTTTGTGCCATTTTCTAGTTTAAGAGCATTTTCATGTTTACAATTGCAGGGATACACTCGGCCCACTTTTGTAGAACAAGATTCTGCACAGCTAATCATTGAAGGTGGTCGGCATCCTGTATGAATCCATCTAAGCTTGTCCACTCATAGCAAATTCATTTCTGATCGTGCCATAAAAAACTGATATCCTTGAAACATTTGTCATCAATTTGGAATAGGTTCTCGAGGCTACGCTACAGGAGGGTTTTGTGCCCAATGACACATGTTTATATGCTGATGGTGAACACTGCCAGATCATCACCGGTCCAAATATGGGCGGCAAAAGTTGCTACATACGCCAAGTAGCCCTAATAGCTATAATGGCTCAGGTAATGCATAAGCAGAATCAATTGTGATGATTGATGGGATCTTTGAATTGAAATGATTGACCTACAAGTTCTTGAGTAGGTTGGATCATACGTGCCTGCTATTTCTGTGAAACTTCGTGCATTTGATGCAATATATACAAGAATGGGCGCATCTGACAACATTCAACGTGGTTCAAGTACCTTTTTAGAAGAATTAAACGAAGCATCAATTATTCTTCGAAATGCGACCCCCTACTCTTTAGTGATCATGGATGAACTTGGTAGAGGAACCAGTACGCATGATGGTGTGGCGATTGCGTATGCAACTCTAAATTATCTACTGAAGGACATCAAGTGTCTCACATTATTTGTCACTCATTATCCAAGACTCGCGGAATTAACAGAGAGGTACCCTCATGAGATGGGTGCATATCATGTTTCCTATTTGGTTGACAAGTCCTCTCTTTCGGAAGCCTCCGAAGTGATGTGCAAACAGTTCTCAGATAAAGATAATGGTGCCTCTACAACTACTAAAAGCTCTAATGGAGAGGATGAGAACTGTGATGCTGCACAGAAAATAACTTTCCTTTACAAGCTGGTTAAAGGAATAGCCAGCAGAAGCTTTGGTTTGCATGTGGCAAGGCTTGCACAGGTACGTTTTTCTTTAATGGGTTATTATTATAAACACTATACTTTGTTTCTGCCTTCTGAAGAGTCGGTATCTATTTTAGTATTGTCTGCAATTCCCCCCTTCTAGTCATAAGAAGACAGTGTATGGTTGCTGGAAATATATCATTTAATGTTAGGAGGATGTAAGGCAGCAGGATGGAGTCGTGAGGGGGATAAGCAGCCCAACACTGCAGAGAAATGATCTCTTCTAAAAGTGTTGGCACATCATTTGTGTCCCTAAACGATGCGGTGGCCAAAAGTCCCACGAGGTCTTGTGGGAAATGGCTTGGATCATACATCTTTAATTGGGCATGGCTGCCAAATTATGAGTAGACCTCAGGTGGGCTTCTTTTTGGGATATTGTAACCGAAGGTGGATAAGAAGTGATTGGCATACTTATTGATAGAAACGCTTGAATAGGTTCATAGAGGTTGTACCTCATGCTTCAGATTAGCAATAGAAACCCCTGAGTATTCCCTCATACTCCTTAGGGTATTGGTCTGTGTCACAAAACATGATTACAAATATGGATGATCTCACATTATCCATATTATAACAAAACTAAATTTTCTGGGTGTCTTAGAGGTCCATCACAATAACATTTAATGCATGGAGTCCAAAATTGGTTGACAAGAATGATGAAATGTGTCATGGGTCAGAGTACTAAAGATGGATAGATAGATTCTATTATTTTCAGGGGAGGCAGGACCCCCCCCCCCCCCCCAAAACAAAAACAGGTTCTCATGTAATAATTGTTTATAACGACTGTCGATGCCTAAGAACTTTACTAATAACTGATGCAATTAAGCGAGCTCACTGATTGAAAGAGAGATTCATGCAAGTGGTTGTGTAATGTGATGCGTGACTTACAGATTCCAGAGACATGTATAATGAAGGCATCAACCATGGCTGCAAGGTTAGAAAACGAAGTAAAATCACGTACGACAATGGCTAAAACGGGGTACACGCAAGGTGATGGCGATGATGATATAGAGAATGATGCGATCGAAGGAGGAGAGGGTGAGCATGTAGAGGATGATCTAGGCAGCAGATACAATGGCCTTGATGTTGCTAAGGTTGCAGACCTGTGCTCATCCATTCTTTCGGCCTTATCATCTCCGAGGGAGGAACTTCTGCCAACTTTGAAGATGGCGCAGGCACGTGCCGCCAAGTGTCGGCTCTGAAGCCCCCATTTTTTTGTATTTCTCAAACTACTCACCGAGCGATGATGCTTGGTGAGCAAAATGATTATACGCTCTTTGATTTGATTCCACAGATTGTATATAGAGGACTTGTTTGCCTGGTAGATTGCCCCGTGATGGATCGGACATTGACAGCTATATATTTGAAGAGCTCAAAGCCGATCCTGGAACCCGAGAATGTAATTGCATCTGCGTTGTATACGTGGTATTGTTTACAAGCTGTTTTTAATCTGGCGGTGATCGATCTTTGTCGAATTTGGATTGCGAGGGTGTGAATTTAGGGGTGCTGGGCTCGGCTCGCAGTAGGATGATTCATACCCTATTGTTTGAACTTCTTGTTTGTGTTGAGTGATGGGTCCATGAGATATGGTGCTAGCCCAGCACAGGCTTCAAGAAAAACAATCGATTTCTCGTGCATTTGGTTTGGGAATGATCTTGATTGATCAATAAACCCGGGTTTTGTATCCGATTGCCTCTTGATGACCTTTTCTTGGATCCATCCACTAGCTCGAGAAGTTTATTTTGGGGGCATTCTTGTTAGAATGGACTTCTCGAGTCAAACGACATCAAGAACAGAGTCAAGACGCAAAACCCAAATGTGAAAAAAGGAGAGGAAATACAGTGTTCGTCTCTCTACGTCTTTTGCTTCTTCAAGGCAATGGACATAACCGGTCTAGATCAGTGCAAACCAAAATCCATAACAAAGTTTGCAGCATGATACATATATTGTTAAAAAATGCTTATTCTATAGAATATCAAATACGTTTTGGAATACTCGGACGTATTTTGCATGTATTTAACGTTTTGAAACTGCCATTTGTGTTTTAAAGCCGAATTTTTACAAATATCAAAAGTAATTTTTATTGGGGCTATTGTTTCGTCCTGGAAGTCGCTTTTTTTTTATAAACTTAAACTTAAAATTTTGATTCTCTACTCTTTAAGATTTTTATAAATTTACTGATGTCAAGAAGTGGATTATGAAAAATTTCAGCGATACGCAGGTCTAATGAATCATAAATCTATACAACTATTCAACATACTCTGGCGTATTGAACCCACGTTTTACATATTGAACTCGTATATTTGATGTATCGATGTGGCGTGGACAAAATGGTCAGACGCGATTCGAATCACACGCAAAGTAAGCGGAAGGCATCGAAGTGGGGCACAAAATGCAGATCACACATGAACACCGGACCTTATCTATAACATCCAAGATACTTTGTTTCTTTGTTTGTCCAGTGTTCTATGATATCGGGTAAGGGTTGCAAGGTTTTAGGGTTTTGGGGCTTTGGGGTATTAGGGTTTTAGGTTTAGGGCTTTCGGGAATTTATGGGTCTTAACGGTTAGGGTTAGGGTTAGGGTTTTCTAAGCTTCTGATTTTGTAGACCTTATCCATAACACCCAAGATATTTGTTTCTGTGTTTGTTCAGGGTGCTCTATTCTGTGGGGTCAAGGTTTTAGGTTTAGGGTTTTTGGGGGTTTCAGGGTCTGAGGGTTAGGGTTTTCTTCTGATTTGTATGAACAACAGACCTTATTCATAACACCCAAGGGGTTTTTTTAGGGTTAGGGTTTTGACCTTATCCTTAACACCCAAGATATTTGTTTCTTTGTTTGTTCAGGGGTTCTATTCTACAGGGTCACAGGGTTTTAGGGTTAGGGTTTGTGGGGTTTGTGGGGTTTGAGGGGTTTTAGGGTTAGGGTTAGGGTTAGGGTTAGGGTTAGGGTTTCTTCTCATCTGTTTTTTTTAGGGTTTTCTTTCTTTCTTTCTTTCTTTCTTTCTTCTTCTTCTTCTTCTTCTTCTTCTTCAACAGAATGAACCATTCTGAGCTCCTTCTCTGCGCTCTGTCCCCTGCTCTTCCCCCTTCGCCATCGCTGCCTTCCTCCTCCTCCTCCTCCTCCTCCTTTGCCCCCGCCATCGCCACCATGAGGTCCCTCACAGCCTTCGCTAACCTCGCCTCCTGCAGCAGAGCCTCCTCTTCCTCCACCGCCTCTCCTTCCTCTTCTTCTGCCCTTCGGATGCGATTATCCTCCCATTCCTCCTTCCTTGGCAGCTCAGCTCGTCTGCAGCCCTCCTCCTCTTCTCCCCCCACTCCCATGGACGTCTCGCTCCTCCCCCCGCCTCCTGCTTCTTCGGTTAGGTCGGTTAGGGTTACGGCGATGACCTCGTCCTACGACCCTCCTTCGAGGCCGCCGCGGAGGAATTATCGGAGGGAGCCCAGGCCGTCCGTGTCGGAGCTCGACCTCGAAGAGGAAGTGGCGCGGATAGACATGGATCCTGCCAAGATGATGCAGGCTACAGATCCTAATGCGTTGAAAGCGGTGATAAAGGAGGTGATGCCTGTGGGCTACTTCGTGGACCTTCCCACAGGCCGTGTGGGCTACCTACCGGCGCAGGATTTAGGGTTTTCAGGGGGCCTCGCTGTGCTGCAGAGGCTTTTCAAGGAAGGCCAGGAGATATACGTGAGGATAGTGTGCAGGGGGGGCGCGGGAAGAGAGATCATCTCCTGCAAGAAGCCCGAGTTTGCGCCCCCTAGCGAGCAGAAGACGATCGAGAGCATGAGGCTCCATTTTGAGAATGAGAAGAAGAACCAGGGCAGGCCTCGGCGCAGGTAAAGGATGATGGTGTATGATCTAAGATTGTATAGTGCGTAATGATGGTGTCTGGTGTATAATGGTAGTGATGATGGCGATGCTGTTGAGCTACTGCTTTTGTTTTCTGTGCTGACTGCTGATGATGGCATTCTGATGTGCAGATATTGAGCTAGTTGCTCGTGGAAGCTATGGCAATGGAAGAAAGGAAAGGAAGGATTGTGGTAATTTTTTGTGCCCCTGAAGAAGAGAAGAAGAACCTGGTATTCTTTTTCTTTTTGTTGTTTTTGTTTCTCTTCCTCTGTGCTTTCTCTTGGACATCGTTGTTAGGTCTATAACATACATATCTTGTTACTGAGGAGTGGTTGCTCATGTAATGGAATGGAATCCTACTACTTGATGTATTTGGTACTAGGTATAAGGCATACATACTGTGTTACGGAGAAGTAGTTTGCTGATGTAATGGAATCCTTCTACTTGATACGTTGTTAGTGTGGACATATTTGCATTGTGGTGTTTCTTAGAAGTGGTTTCTCATGTAATGGAATCCGCGTTATGTTTGTTAGTTGTAAAACATACATATTCCGTTGTGGGCGAAGTGATGTATTGGAATCCTTCTACTTGATCCGTCGTTAGCTTGAAGACATGCATTGTCTTACTGGAAAGTGCTTATTGTGTTATAGACGGAATCCTACTACTTGGTACGTTTGTTGCTAGTTGTAAAACATAGATGCTCTGTTATTGAGAAGTCATGTATTGGAATCCTACAACTTGATACATTGTTGGTATGGAGACATGTGCTTTGTGTCACCGAGAAGTGGTTTCTTATGTAGTGGAATCCCACTACTTGTTACATTGGTAGTTTAACGGACACGTCATGTATTGGGATGTATTGGGATCTTACAACGTGATAATACATTGCTAGTTTGATATACTGTCATTGAGAAGTGGTGTATTGGACGACTCAGACTTCATACAGTGTTGTTGGGGGTCTAAAGCATACATATTCTGTTACTGAGAAGCGGTTGCCAATGCAGTGGAATGGAATTTGGCTGCCTGAAATGGTTGCTTAGGTATATAATGATGTGCTATTTGGGGCCTTCGTTTTGGCTATTTGATTATGTATCTTACCTCTGTTGGAAGTGGAATTCCCTAAACTTTTTTTTGGCAATTCGATTATGTACCTTAGCTCTGTTGGAAGTAGAAGTTTTGTGAATGTTGCATCTTGATATGGTTCAATACCCCACCCCCCCCTCTTCCCCCTTTTGCTTACTGGTAGTTATGATGTGCTCTTGCTGTGTGTCTATCGCTAATTGATTGATGCTTAATCAGAGTAGCTCATGGATTTGGCAATCAGCTAAAAGTATCACCACCACTTTTGAAAGCTCAAACGTTTATGGGATTCAAAATGTACTGATTTTCCTGCCTATGTCTTTATGGATATGTACGATGTTGCCGGTGTAGCTGATATATACATGATCTTAGCTTGCGTGTGCATATTCACGATTAATTAGGGGTGCATAGGGTGTTATCAAATTGATATGTAGCTTAATTCAGTTGGAATGGCTAAAGTGAACTGCATCCTGATCTTGTTTAGAGAAGGTTAGCTATCCTTCCCTGCTCAAGCCATATGTTAATGTGTTGAAGATCAAGCAGACCGGCTTGTAATGCTATTCGAAATAAACTTAACGAAAACATGGCTATCTTTTGAGTCCGTCGTAACAATCATTTTCATTTCCATGGAAGAAGGGAAGAAAGTTATATTAACGTCTGCCTAGGCCGTGAATATGACCCATGAGACAGCGATAATGTTTGTGTATCCACTTGTGTATGAGAGTTGGATGACAATTACACATACAACAATCCAATGTTTATATAAGGTAAAATATCATGTTTATAGAAACAGAGAATGTTACATCCGACAACGATCCACATTCAACTTTCTGCGGACTTAGGGAGCTTGATAGATGAAACCAACCACCATTAGCTGCTGCCACTGTCGATTAATTCTCACATCACGGATTGATTATTAATGGTCGCGTGGTATCATGAGGATTACAGCTGAGGTCTCCACTGTTACTCCCGAAGATTATTCATCAACTTGACTGCTGAACTGCCCCCAAGGGCTTTAGTCCTTTGGAGAGATCAATGTGAAGCTTCCAATTGGTGTTGCTACTGAGTTTTACTGACCTCTTCATCTTCTCAAACTGCATGTAAGAGCCTCTTTCTTAACCTCGTAGGAGGGGGTTTGATCCCAGAATGTGCCATGGCTTACTAACCGCATCTAATGTGTTTCTCTCATCATGCACATCACAGCTTCGCCATTCTTGTCAGCTTATATACCTTCCAATATAAACAAAGAAAGAGAGAAAAGAAAGAACGAAAGTTAATATTATTGTCCCAAAATGACTTTATAAGACGGAACATGAAAATACATCTTCCATTGTTTATATCTCGAATATAAACTAAAGATAGACAGAACTACTTATGAAATCTTAGCATGTCTAGACATCTAACATCTAAGGATACAAGATCATACGCCAGGAATGAAGCTTTGTCTTTGGAAAATCTCCAACATGGGCTGCTCTAATATGGAAAGATCTTTGGCGCTTCACGATGATGGCTTTTTTATGGGTCGATAACTATATATGGGTGAGTTGCTAAAGATTGATGCACAGTGCAAGAAGAAGAGAAAAATACAGCGATAACAACGAAGATAAAGAGAGTAGGTAATATTTCAAATACAAGATGCGAAAGTGATCTGTGAATGCTATTTCAACAGTAAGTTAGACCTATCATTGGTAAGTGGAAATAAAAGTTCTAATTATCATTGAAATAGCCAATATAAGGCGTTTGGGACTAAGGGCCATCTGAAGCTAGACCAATCGGTCCTGAGAGAGGTTCTTTCCCATACTCTGCCTAGATAATCAGATACAGGCATTTATAGAATGGGTCGGAGAATGATATGAAAGTGTAAATCCTATCCACTTAACACACAGCAAAAGAAGGAACAAAATTTTCTACCTGAGCAGTTAGGCTGGGTAGTGATAACACCAATGTAAAAACTCCGTTTTCCCTTCCAAAGTGAAAAATGTTTTCAGTAGGTAAAGAGTACCAGTCCTAGATGTATCAAAGCACATAAAATATGCTTGCGTGAATACCTTACTAAAGAACTCTTCTTTACCAAATTTGGCCCGTCCAAGTGACCGCTTCCGCCAAAAGATTTACAATCGCTATCCAAAAGCAGCTGCAAACAAAAGGTGCATCAAACAAAAGTATTACATCAGTATGTTTTTATCCGAAAATGAAATTTCCATAACCTTCTTCCCTTTTAACTTGAAAGGATATACAGAGGATGTTGGAGAAGCGGCTTGATAGAGAGGAAGGTATATGTAGCAGTTATATCCAGATACCAGCCATCTTATCAAAAGATGCTCTCTGAAGCAAACCACTAAGGCGGTGTACAACTCCAAGTTATCATGCAAAGGCCAAGATTTTTACAATATACAACATGACATGCATTCTTCAATTAAGACTCCAATGTAGTTTTGGTGGTTAAACAAGGCAGTTTGAACCCCCAGATACACAAGTGAACGCCAGGAACCCCAGTGGAGTCATATTCAGGGTGCTTGTTGCAAACAGAAAAACCAGACATATGGATCAGAATAAATGTACCCAACTCACAGGGCCACCATACTCGACTATGTACTCCACATATTTCAACCAATCTTTATGATCAAGTCAGAATATTGAAAACCCAGAGTTTATTCAACCCCTACCACGATTTTCAGATCGTTTGCGATGCATGGAACCCCTGATGTGAGATGATTTAAACCCTTAACTCATGTGTTTTTCTGTATTCACAAATCACCACTCACCTCATATTCACCTGCTTCCTCCACTGGAATCTTAAACGTATCATGAGAACATTCTGAATGAAAGTTAAGAACAAACAGCAATCTCCCACGAGAAAATGCCAGTATCTGCAACATTAATATTGCATCAATATAGAAATTCAAATTATTACAAAGTTTTAGTCCAAAAAGCAATTAGCATTTGATTATTACCTTTTTATCATCATCTACTAAGAGAAATTCAGCAGGTCGTCGATTTAAAATACCCTCTTTCTCTTCAAGCCTCATCAACGCCTGCTTTGGTCACAAAATGTTCAAGTACATTATTGCAGGGGTAAGAAACTGTCACATTTCAACACCCATACATTATGAAAAGTTGAAAATATGATTTCAATAGAACCACTGGTTTCTGCAATCTCTCCTTTCCTGAGAATGAAAAAAAAGGTTCATACCACACTTTTACTTCCAAAACTAGAAGGTACCTATTTGTACTTTATGTGTGCACTATGAATTTCAGCTATAGATTTCACCAGTATTTGTAATAATATTTCTAGTTGAATTTCAACCTGTTTACAATTTCATGAACAAAATTCACAAAACCTTGAAACATTTTTCATGAAAGTAAATGGTATGCACAATAAAGAAATCAAAGACAAATGATGTTCTTTAATGAGCAGGAAGATGTGAGTTACCAACTAATAGTAAGGGCATGTCTGTATCTGTTCTGCAGTCCAGTACATGCATGCTAATATCTTTTGTCCAAGGTATTGCTATGGAAAAACCATTAACCGGAGGATACAAGCACCATACTAAAAAAATACTAATGATGAAATTGTGAACAAGACTCCTTGGATAGTGTATGGAATAGTTTGCAATATTTTGGTATAACGGCCACCACAATATTTGCAAGATAAATTATAAAGTTTAGCAAATAAATTTTCGATTTTGTTTTTAGAGCAGTTTTGATTTCACTACACACATAATTAGAAGGTTCTACGTAGCTTGATGCATCTGTTTATGCTAAGAGGAGCTGAGACCAGCAAATCAATTGACTGAATACAGTTATGCAAAACAATGCCTTAAAAATGTTAATCAAAGAAATAGTACAACTCCCTCAACATGATGTTTTCCAACTGAACTTCCTATAGCCAGTTGCCAATAAAAACATGCTTACAGCTCATTCAACTGGTCACCAAAACTATCCTTAACTTGACCCTGCCACTTTATACCAGAAGGCAGGAATTTTCCTTATCCCTGCTCCCAAGCAAAAAATCTAAAGGCACCATAATAATTTATGCTGTGTGATCATGCGTAAATGATTCCTCACATAAACCATAGATATATAATCATATGTTTAAGCAATAAGCAATGCCCCATTTTTCAGTACAATCACATGGTTAAGAAAATACTGGATGCCCCGTTTCTTAGTCAAATCACATATGTTTAAGCAAATAATCAATCCCTCATTGCATTGTCAAATAACGATCTGAACTGTGTGCCTATACTCACCTCTTCAAAGCACAAAGGGTTTTAGCTTGTGCTTCAAAAATGCATGTACAAATTATCTATCAGAAACATCTAGAAAGACAATCCCTTACTTCCTTGTGTCCAACACTTGTGATACAGATTAGCTTGAGAAAATTAAATGGACGTGAAACCGACCTGATCAAAGGCTGCAAGCTGTGAATGAGGCCCTTGATCATTCAATAAATTCCATTGTCTGGATGCAAGGGAGAATGAATGGTGGTTGCTGGATCTTGGAAACTCGATCCTCTACTGATAAGAACAGATTAGTACTCAATATGGAAACAAATTTAAAATCAAGTATTCCAGCTACCTCTGGATGGCCGAATTCATTGCCCATGAAGTTCACATAACCTGACCCAGCCACACTTAGTGTAATCAACCGTATCATCTAGAAAGATAATTTGACGTTGTCATTATTAACATTTGCTATGATACACGATATCAACACAACAAGGGTTCTGCATAAAATGCACACCTTCAATAGTGCCACGCCTTTGATATCCAACACTGCCTTTCCATGCTTCGGGCTTGAACGGGATAATATTGCTTGACATAATGACAGCCCCCCTGCTATGGACTTTTCCAAAAAATAGGGAAAACAATGCAAATATATGAATGTCAACACACTAATCTGTTTTTAGTGGCCAAACAGTATAATCCAATTGTACGTGTAAGGATGGGAAGCAAACTTTAAGATATTAGTTCCATTACTTGTGAGTGATTCTCAACATAAACCACCATCTTCCCTATGTTCTTCAGGTTGGTCAAAGTGTCAATGATCTGCGGGGAATAAGATTGAATTCAGTTGTGATGTCAGAAGTTCAGACGTCTTTCTGAGGTGAAAAAATGTTGTACATATGATATTATGACCTGACTCATGATCCAATGTTCATCGGTTCCATTTTGCAACAACCACAACCACATCTGAGCAGGCTCCTTGTTAACAAAGTAATCAAATCCAAGGCCCCCTTCATGGATTGGGTCGCAAAGTCCAGGGTAAAATGTTTCCTAGCATTATTAAACAAGCACAAAAAATTCATGAACATTTACAGGAAACTCACAAAGAGAAAGCTGCTTTCAAAATAGCTTGACATCAGCAAGGGAGAATAAAAATTTAAAAACAGATGTGTCATACATCCTCTGCGATCGTAATAATATTTGGATTCAGGCCATGCAGTAACTCGTTCGCCAATATCAAGTAGATCTGTGCATCTTGATCCACATATTGATTGCAGAAACTGTGGTAAACAAATTTAAAATTTAGAAATATTGAAATCTGCTTATAAAATAGCATCTGATAGGAACATCTTTGCTCACAAGTCATAGCTTCCTGTGGGTTTTTCAAAACCATTGTGAGTGTACAGCATTGAGGCCAATGAATGGAAATTAAATCCATCAATATGGTACTCCTCGACCCACCTGGGATCAAAATTGCATTATGACAATTATGATCAGATTTTTATCCATAATAGAATGCTCAAGAGAGCCGAGTATCACCATCCTCTCTCACAAGAGATCAAGTACTATATATGTAAAATAACATTGAGGTTTGTACATAGATAATGTGCATAACAGTGCCGGTCAATTGACACCAATTTCCAAAGAGACATGAAACAAGTTCATTCCATGATGCATGAGTGTGTCCCAACTAACAGAATATGCAGCATGCCACAATACATATAAAGCTTTTAAGTTCCAAAGTCTGTCCCCAATTTTGACTAAACAAACGAATTCATTACAGCTTACAAAATGCATGCTTGCGCCTATCGAGAGTCCATGGATCTTAATATTGCAACTATCATAAGATCGGGTACTTTAATCAAAATGGGTTGCTTTCCCACATGTTTTGCATTATTATAGTATTTGTGGAGCATCATATTTACTTTATACAATCTGGAATAATGAGTTCTGAAACCAAATTTCTAAAACATATTACCATTTCAGATTTGATAACAGAAACCGTGTAACTTCATAATCACTGTACTTAAACATACGCATTCCCCAATACTTATGGTGACCTCGTTTTCCTGAAAACAACAATGACTCGTTATTTCATTTATATAGTTCACTTAAATCCACCATATTCAAAGGATGAATAGGAGCAACCTTGTGTACATCAAATCGAAATAATCATAGGCAAACAATTCTAGAAACCCCTCCATTTAGCTAAGTTACGGACGCAGTTAGGGGACGGCGAATAAGCAACTCAATGAGGAACCCATTTGTGAGCTGACTTCTGTTGTCTAATCACAACTCAACACAGTCATAATAATATTGAGAACTGACCCCATATTCTCACAGCATCTAAGACAACAAGAACACATGCATTATACTTTTTTCTACACGGCTGAACTTACAACTTCTCTAGAATAGCTAAAACAAATTCAAAATCGTAAGATAATATAGTAAGTCTGTATACTTGTCCTGAAAAAATGGAATGCAAAATCAATGTAATGCTATAGTCAGAGTTAGGCCAGCTTACAAAATTAATGTTTTTTTCACACAGATAAATAAAGTGTGTTTGTTTTTTCACATAATATTCTGTATTTTGACTCTAAATAGAAGTGCAAAATGTCTCACAGACACAAAATTTGAGGCGATAATTGTAACTAATAACTTACAAGACTGCCGACTTGGTAAGTTTCGAAGTAAGAGTAGAAACCATATAGTACAACGAGAGTAAGACTAATGAAACAAGTTTGCAAGCATTAAACCGATACTTAGGTTCTGTTCATTAAGGCAAATACAGGATGCATGTTCATGCTCATGCTAGTCAAAAAAGTACTAGGCACTTTGAAAGTTTAAAAAAAAACAATTGTCAACATCTAGTAAACCAATATTTTCGCTACTCTTGAACCCCATAACGTCTTATCTTCAATTGGAAAATGGCGCAAATTAAACGAAATCATCATGTACCTGTGTGAAAGTAGCAATCATTTGCTCCATCAAATGCAGATAAACCGTGAAGTGTCTCTGGTGAGGCATATGAATGCACAATGTCCAAGAAGACTAACAATCCAAGTCCTGTCACATCATATTAAAACAATTGATATAAGTTCAAAGGCTAATCATAACTATGACAATGTGTCAACTGCAAGTTGCGATGCACATCAAACATCTAGGAAGCATGTTTTTTACACAACAAGATGCAAGATTGGCTTAAGAAACCATAAGTTTACAAGGAATGTTCTGTAACACAATCATCTAGACATGTGGCAACTTGGTCGAGGAACTGTGATAATTACAAATTGTTCGTTCAAAGATTTCACATTGGTCCAAATTTAATGTATCATAAGGAGAAGATTATATACCCAATCTATTTGCCTCCACATGGCATTTCCAAGAAGATGTCGATGAATATGAATGGTAAAGCAGTAAGAAAAAGTTTCCAATTCACTTCTTTGAAAAAATATAATAGCATTGCTGCTGCTGCATCCAGTAGATCATTTCCCATTCCTTCCCTAAAAAGGAATGTGATGTGAAGGGCAAAGGCAAACTATCATCTAAGTAAAGAAGAAAATTTTATACAAAGGGCCAAAGAAAGTGGTTTCAGCGGGAGGTGACAGCTACAAACATGTGTAATGGCATGCAAATGACTAATCTCAGAGTGAGAGAGTCTGTTTGGTCAAAGAATACATACTCTTAGATTTTAGATAAACACAGAAAAATGGAAGTATACACGTGTTTAAATACTCTTGATTAAACAGTTATCAAATCACCATGTGCTGTGTCAACTAGCCGTTTGAAGTCTTCAGGCTTTCCAAATCTACTACTGACAGCAAACATGCCTGTCACCTATAGAAAATGTTTTACCAAAGATTCAACAAGTCAGAAAGTATATACGTCAACTGACATAGCATGAACATTTCTATACATAAAGGAAATGCAACCTTATAGCCTGCGCTAGAATAGTCATTGTGCTCCTGAATACCAAATAATTGGATAACATTGTATCCAGCTTTCTTGATATGTGGCAGAACCTGATGAGAAACAATCAACACATGACTATAGGTTCTCTTCAATAAACTACAAGATTCTACATCATTCGGAACATCACTACGCAGATGCAATGGAACAGACTTATTCACATTTTCAGTAAACTCATTGTATGTCGTTATGCGTGCATCTGAACCACTTATCCCAACGTGGCACTCATAGATTCGTAATGACCTAGGCCTTGCTGGACTGACATTCTTCCAACGAAAGACTTCCCCAGGTGGTGGATCCCAAAATATCGAGCTTGATCGATCCCCATCTGGGTCTTGATATGACATACAAACATAACACTAATTAATTAAACTTTGTTATAATGCTTAACACAATTTAACAGTACTCTGGAATAGTGATTAGTTGCTAGAACAATCTCGCTAATACATTGCATCAAATAACATAAGAGACCTGGTAGAATATAAGTGGACCATGCAGAAACTCGCTCAACTGGCCCTCCCCTTGTATGGAAATAAATTCGGTATCTACCACCATGCGGAATGCCAGGGATGTATTTTTCCTGCCATGCTTTTCTACCTTTGCACAAATGTTTCCAATATGGTAAGGGTGGCTTCTTGTCAAACACCCTTTTCCTCCAAACAGGATCATCCACCAGACTGATGAACTCATAACTTTTTCCATCATCTTCAGAAATTACAGGTGGAAGATCAGGATTATTATAAGGTGCTCGAAATTCTTCAATCTTGGCCTCAGCTCTCTTAACAAGTTCAGGAATATCATCAACCTCTTTATTCTCATCCATGTCTATTGCGCCAAGGTCCTCTCCAAAAAAGATCTTGGCAAGTTCCTCAGCGAGTTTCTCAGGCCGGTCATCCATGTATTCATCTTCACCATGTTCCCAGTATTCATCATTAGATCTCTTGAAAAGAGCCTCAATGTCAGGGTTCTGGTCACCCAGATCAAAATCGTCTGTATAATTATAATCTTGATAGAATGGATCTTCCTCCTGCCCTTCCCGAAGCTTATCATCAACAAATATACGCCAGTAACCATAATCATCAAGCTGTATTTTACGATTCGAAAAGTTTTTTCGATGGTGCCAATTATTAAAATCACCAACAATAGAACAGAATTCCGCACCTGCGTAAAATAAATAAGAACCTCAAGAGCATCAGCGGCATGTTTAAATATACCCAAAATCTGTAGATTTCAGAAGAAATTTCATGGAACAGCACAAGCAAAACAGATAACCAATCCACACAAAATGCTTTAAACGAAGTATTACACCTGGAGCCCATTCAATAAGCTCAACCCCATGCTGGATATGCCGGTGCAGGCCCACGACACCAGAGCTGCAAATCCAAGTTAAGAAACAGTGGATTATGTGATCATTCTTTCAAAAAAAATCAATGTACCCAAAATCACAAATCAAGTCAAGATTCAATCAGAAAAGAAACACGAGGCATGATCAAAAGCTCTTTTTCAAGGGTGTGGTCATCACATAACACATAACAACTGATTTCATTTAAGAATATGAAATCTACTTGTCCGCCATAGTAGGTTATGCAATCCAGAGGCCATCAGCGCTTGGAAATGTTCATGTTAAAGCTAAGGAGCTACAGGGAGAAGTTGTCATTTGAGGAAAATAGTACAACCACACAAGCTCATCAAGAAAGCACCATCGCAGCTTCATTTTAGACTCATTGCATGCTTCAAGTAGATCAGAGGCCGGAGAAGAGAGGTACAACCAACAAAAGGGTTGCCATAGACAGAGCAGTGATAGCCTGTTGTCGAGACTTCTGGACCATGGTCTATCAACAGATAAAGCGTTGCACTAGAAAGAGCAATGGTAATTTTTCACATGTAAATTCCCAACATCTGGATCACAGTATTATCACCTTTGGTAACAAGAGATAAAGACCATTATCTCTTGAAATCCAAGGTACTGCTCCCGTTTCGGAGGTGTCTCCATCTCGCACAGAATTTCGAGTTTATCTGAGTTGAGAATCTTGTATGTGTAGGGATTCTTCAGCCTTTTTTAGTTACATTTAGTTTTAGTTTGTAGCTGTCAAAGATGAGCAGGATATCCTGTAATCTCTCTTTTGGGTTCATCAAATATTCTTCTCTCTTCAAAGAGATTCATGTACATCCTTATCATATTCTTTACCTTTATCTTTTCATTTCACATTTTGCAAAAAATAGACTTTTGAGCTGTGTTACCCAACTCTCCCCAGGGAAGGAAGGTGAGAGCTGCATTGAAAATCCCGACTGCAAGATGTGCCATGCCAATCATCCAATATGTAGACAGGATATGGATGGGTTTCGTTTATGGAGTGATACTGAAAAATCTCGTAAACAAAATATTGAATATAAATATGAATCAGAACAATACCACACAGATATATAGTCTTAATCAGGGGAACGTACGCTGAAGCGAATTCAATAAGATCGATATCCCGAAATGCTATGATTTTTTTCAGCTCTTTCAATGCTTTGTACCTGCATATAGAAAGCAGTCAATTGCACTGCAACATTGATACGTTCGACAAAAAAGCATTTCATATGATCCATTCTTCTCGAATCACCACCTTGGAAGCAAGAAAGAGCCCATGAAATCCTCATTCCGGAAGTAACATTCTTGCAACTTACATCTCAGAAACGCATACTTATGTGACCTTTGATTTATCTAGCGCTTTCTTGACGGAAAGAGAGAAACGGAGAGACAAACAGACTGATAGAGAAAAGGGGTTAACTTTTCTTTTCTTGTTTTTACCTGTTCCGCAAGAACTGCGCAAAACCCTTCGTGGAAAGTTCAATCTCTTTGCTGGACGAATTCTTCTGAAGGTAAGAGGAAGAAGAGAGATATTGGTCGAGAATCCCGGTGGGATTCATTCTCAGGGACTCTCTCTTCTTAGTCCTTCTTGTCTCCTCGGCAGGACCAGAAGCAGCCGCAGGAGAAGAAGAAGAAGAAGAAGAAGAATCAAGAGACTTTGCAGCATTGCCCTTGATGAGCTTACGTCTCCTCTCGTGCCTCCGCTGCAGCGTGAGGGTAGGGAGGCGATGGTGCCGATGGGGAAGAAGAAGACGGAAGTGATGGCAACCGAGGCCATAGCTCTGTAGGTCGAGGAGGTGGGGAGCAGCAGGAACGGCCATGGCGAGAGCTCGCGGAGCAGGTGCCCTTCGCGTTTTGCTTTCCTGCTTTTGCTTTTCCTGTGCCCTTATCTCTCCGTCTCTTTGTCTTCCCTGCAAAATGTCTTTTAGGGTTTTAAGGTTTTAAAGGTCTAAGGATTTTAGGGTTTTTAAGGTTTTAAGGTCTAAAGGATTTTAGGGTTTTAAGGTTTTTTAGGGTCTAAGGATTTTAGGGTTTTAAGGTTTTAAGGTCTAAGGATTTTAGGGTTTTAAGGTTTTACGGTCTAAGGATTTTAGGGTTTTAAGGTCTTAGGGTCTTTAGGGTCTTTAGGGTTTTAGGGTCTCATGGTTTTAGGGTTTTAGGGCCTCATGGTTTTAGGCTTTTAGGGTCTCATGGTTTTAGCGTTTTAGGGTCTTAGGGTCTTTAAGGTCTTTAGGGTTTTAGGGTCTCATGGTTCTAGGGTTTTAGGGCCTCATGTTTTTAGGGTTTTAGGGTCTCATGGTTTTAGGGTTTTAGGGTCTTAGGGTCTTTAAGGTCTTGAGGGTTTTAGGGTCTCATGGCTCTAGGGTTTTAGGGCCTCATGGTTCTAGGGTTTTAGGGCCTCATGGTTTTATGGTTTTAGGGTCTCATGGTTCTAGGGTTTTAGGGTCTCATGGTTCTAGGGTTTTAGGGCCTCATGGTTTTAGGGTTTTAGAGTTTTAGGGTCTCATGGTTTTAGGGTTTTAAGGTCTAAAGGATTTTAGGGTTTTAAGGTTTTTAAGATCTAAGGATTTTAGGGTTTTAAGGTTTTAAGGTCTAAGGATTTTAGGGTTTTAAGGTTTTACGGTCTAAGGATTTTTAGGGTTTTAAGGTCTTAGGGTCTTTAGGGTCTTTAGGGTTTTAGGGTTTTAGGGTCTCATGATTTTAGGGTTTTAGGGTTTTAGGGTTTCATGGTTTTAGCGTTTTAGGGTCTTAGGGTCTTTAAGGTATTTAGGGTTTTAGGGTCTCATGGTTATAGGGTTTTAGGGCCTCATGGTTTTAGGGTTTTAGGTCTCATGGTTTTAGGGTTTTAGGGTTTTAGGGTCTCATGGTTTTAGGGTTTTAGTGTTTCGCCATGCTTTTCAGGATGTTTTCCAACATGGCCTTCTTTTTTAGGGTCTTCAGGGTTTTAGGTTCTTAGATTTTAGGGTTTTAGGGTCTCGGGGTTTTTAGAGATTTAGTGTTTTAGCCATGCTCTTCAAGATGGTTTCCGAGATGGCGTTCTTTCAAGGTGTTAGGATTTTAGGGTCTTATGGCTTCAGGGTTTTATGGTTTTATGGTTTTATGGTTTTATGGTTTTACGGTCATAGGGTTTTAGGGTTGAGCCATTGTCTCCATGCTCTTTCCGAGATAGCCTTCTTTTAGGGTCTTAGGGTTTTAGGGTTTTAAGGTCTCATGGTTTTAGGGCTTTTAGGGTTTTCAGGTCTTGTAGTTTTAGGGTCATAGGGTTTTTAGGGTTTTAGGGTTTAGCCATCGTCTCCATGCTCTTTGGGATGGTTTTCTCCATCAACCTCGGAAAAGCTCCTTTGCAATGGAAAAAACTAGCTGGAATGGGTCAATGAGATTGTCGTGATTATAGCTCTATGAAGAATGCTATCAAAAAAATAGCTTTATGAAGATTCGTGTTTTTCTTAAGTGAGTTCAGATAGCAACAGAAACGGTGAGGTAGGACAATGATGATGGTACTGAACAAATCGACTCCCAATGTATGTTATCACAAATGGTAAATCGAACTCGATTAGAAGTGTTGTTGTCAATTTCGTGGAGTTGATCACTCTTCATCTGATCAAATAAAACCCAGCGCTAAAACACCCCAAGTAACTAATCGATTGATCACTTAATCAACTCAATTTGTATAATGAGATTAACAGCGATATTTGAAGCAGAAGCTAGATTAGGTTAGCAAGTAGATTAAAACTATTTCAAATAGCTAAAAATAACCATTTGTACGCTAGTTCCGAGCACCACTCTATTTGACTTCTTCTTGTTCGCATAGCCAAGTCAATTGTATAACATACTTTGTGATTAGCAAACACCACTCGGTTTATGATACCTTGAAATTGCATCTCTTTCAAGTGTTGTCATCTATACCCAAAGTTCACACCAATGAAGAGATACTTAATTAACAGTAATTAAGACTAATTGCATGAGTGGTGCCTTCATCCCGTGCATGATGACGCATTGTGAGAGGAGAAGATTCACTCTTGGGAGAGACTAGTCAATAATTAACATACACAAGCAGGAGGATTAGCAGAATAAAGGAGATTAAGCACAAGAGATATTATATTAGCAATGAACTGAAATTCATTACCATACTTATGGAGGGGGTTATATACAAGCGCCAAAGACTCTCTCATTAATGAGGTAGGTAGCTGGTGGACTAAATACAAAATAATCCCGTCAACTTTTGAAATACAAATTTCAAGACATTCTAGTAGACAAATCTATTTAGGGTTAGGGTTTACGGTTTAATGTACTGTATAATTACATTGACACACAAGTTGACCTTGATAATGTCAATCGCCCTAAGTCCTAAAGCGTGAGCACCTAAAATCAGTGAGAAAACACAAGGATACACTGCATTTGCATTATAATGAAACAATGCTGAAAAAGAATTTTACCACCATGATTAGCACGACGACGACAACATAAAGCTGTCCTCTAATTACACTTCTTCACCTCACTGTAACACATTGGACTTCGTAATTAACACCATGCCGGATGAATGCTTGTGATTGCGAAATCACCATGTGTGTTTTTTGCCTTTACCTTCTAGCGGGCTCGATGTGATCTGGCAGTTTCCATCAACTTTCATTGTATGGGCTTTCTATTTCTTGTATATCTATGGTCACAGCTTTCCAAAACATCCACCAAACTGCCAGCCCATCCAAGTATCTGCTTCAAAAACGAACTACACCAAAAAACAATAAGTAGCAGAATTTATTTGCAGAAAAATGATGCAAGAAATACATGCTTTACTCAACAAGAACTTGATTTCAACAATAATACAGAAAAAACATGTTTAACTACCTAAATTGGGAAAAAGGGCTGTCTCGACATGTATGTGTATGTAAAAACTAAAACTGTAACCTCAGGTTTTGCCTTAATTTGCATTATGATTTCAATCCCATCTTTTCTTTAGCTTGCTGGGAGTTTCATCACTAGCTGATGAGGTTTGTAATGCAGGCATCCATGAGAAGAATCAAGACACTTTCCTACGTGAACCTGATTTCTATGCATACAGCCATACAAACTTAATCTTCTCGAGAAATGGTATTGAAGAAGCCACTTCGACAGCAAACGCTTGTTTTATATATCTTCAGTTTAGCAGGGCTTCTGGGAAGCAGAATTTCTCGACATAATTATACCTGAAGGGCTTACTTATTTAGGCATACGGGTTGATGATGATGCCCATTAATAAAGTTTAAGCATAGAAAGCATTGTTCCGTAACAACCATCAAATATGTACCAGTGTCTTAATGAATTGTAATGACAAGCATTTCTACATTTGGGAAGAAAAAACATTTGAAGATCAAAGCTTAGTGCATCGAAACCATAGACCAAGCAGGAAGTTTTACCTCCAATTACTTCTGTCAATTGTGTAGAAACTGAATTTGATTTGGATGCCATGCGGATAGCTCATACGTAGGATGTTAGCACATTAGAAACAAGGAACTTCCTACTGCAGAGATCTTATTTGATGCTTTTGACCTCCTTTGCGTGTTTGTTGCTTCCTTGAATAGTCAGTGAAGAAAGAATCTGCTTCTATCTGGCTGAAGAAAGAATTCTACCATGAATGACATTTTGACATTGGAAGCTATGCTTGCAGGTTCTTATTCCTCGAGAGTTGCAGATTTCCACCCAGGCCTTCGGTAGGAGGGTCATGGTTCATTCTTCAAAATTGGCTTCCATTTAACCATAATTCAAATGCTTTCTGTAAGAGGAAATATTACAGGAAAACTCTGGAGTAGGGTTTCCATCTTCGCACTGCATTTTCCAATGTTTTTCCTTTTTGCAGAACGTTTTGACATGGACTATGTACTGCTGTTGTCTTGAGCACAAGATCTACTAGAAATCCTCCATATACAGTTTTCTCGGAATGTCAGTCTACATATTTGCTGCATTTCTATGACTTGCACATTCTATGGTCAACCTCTGTTTCAGCTTCTGCTTTGCCATTGAGTTTGTTAAATAACATTATAGTTTATCCCAGCTGCTTTCCCAAGAGTGTGTAGTAGATCACAGGAAACACTCGCAGTTCACATTCTTACAACTTAAAATCAATTTGTAGAGCATTCGAGTTCTCATGTATGCCAACAGATCTCAGCCACCGCATATAAGCTTTGTGATGTATGTTTTCCAAGAAGACAATGAACGCAGCAGTACATCACGAGGACAAAATTTTGAGTTCCTGCTCGTGCCTATGTCTTTCTGTTCTACATTGTCAATGTGTTGTACCAATGTTGTCAGTTCTGTTGAAAATTTCTCAGATGAATCAGCACCAGCAGGCCTCCCTATTTCATTCTTTCCATCGGGCACTTGGATGCACCGCAACTCTGTATGTTCCTTTCCCACATTCAGGTCCAACATTTCTTCAAATTTATTAGCTGAGCTATCGTAACCAATTCCATCTTTTAGCAATACCAATTGTAGCTGATTCAGTTTTTGAATAACTGCATCCAATGTTGGCCTTTGATGTGGATCTCTTACCAATACAAAATTAAGAAACTCAATGATTGGCTTGAAGTTATTCAGCTTTGCAGCCTTATCACCAGTAATAAGCTCCTGTCAAAGAGAAGTTCACAATCCAGATTAAAACACCAAGGAAAATCTTTCCATTGTCTCTATATCTCAACAACATATGGAGCAATCTTTCTTGAATGAAAATTTATGGCTCGCTGATAGTTTCATTTTGGTAGGTCATTTTGATGGGTTTTCACCTGACATTAAGGTTTTTCATTGCTTATTGTAAAACAAGGCTAGAATATGTTTCGAACTTCTTACTGACGTTTAGATGCAAAGTTCGAGGGGTAACAGATTTCTCATCCATCAAGTGAAGATGTGATTTGTGAGGCAGACCGTTTTCTTAAAGCGTTACCTTTGTGGAATTTATTTGAACGGGGACCATATAGAGTCCAAGTCGAGCATTATGCAGAAAATATATCAGATGACGAAGAAAGATGAAAAGCAGGGACCCCCAGAGTGGGCAGGATGATCCAAACAGCTGCTAAAAAACTTCCATTTTATTTCTATACATAACTAATATGAGATTTCCTTGGTTAAAGCTGATGCAATATACCACACATTTAAGTTTTTTTCATTCTTTTAGGCTGGAAGGATATACTTACTTCAGAAGGCAATGTTACACGGATGAAAAACCGAGTCCAATCTTCATCATAAAGAAGGTATTCTCCGGTTAGAAGTTCATATAAGAGGCACCCTAAGCCCCATACATCCACAGCCCTACCTACACTCTCGTCCTTTTCAGGAATATTCATCAAATTATCATCCTGCTTGTTTGACAGCAGCATCAGCATTTCTGGGCTTTTAACATACTCTGTCCCTCGATTACGAACTGTGCATTCCCCACCTTGAAGGATAGATGCCTACAAAACGGAACATAGAGCACAGAAGGTAAAACACAATTGTGGACCATTACAATCTTCTAGCTGAAACAGGTGACATTCTAATGAAGTGTTGTATTACTGTACAAAAGAAAGAACATACAATGAAACCCATGGAAACACTAAATTAAGTATTAATAAAAGCAGACATGAGGTTACATAAAGCCCTGTTCATAGACAAATGGCCATAGCATTGAAGCTATGTAGTAAAAACGACTTTTTCATGTACAAGTGCAACACTTTTGGAGGTCTTGTTGATCAGATTTTGACAGTATTTCCTTATTCTTATTATATTCTCACCTTGCTTTGCCCAAAATCTGCAATACAAACTCGAAATGGGAGGGTGAAACTTTCCATCATCTTTGAGAGAACCGGATTCCAAAATTCTTCTTCAGATTGTGTGGTCTCTAGTGGCTCCAAAAGAATGTTGTCACATTTGAGATCATAATGCACAACATTATGCAACTCGAGGACCTTGACCTGGACAAACCCAGACCAAGTTTTAGAATTAAAACCAACATTTTTAGTTTGGGCTAGATGTTATCCTCTCAAAACAATTTTCATGGGCATAATAACGGAATTCCTTACAACAATAAACAAGAGGTAACCTATCATGACAGTTTTGAGCATAAACAGACAAAAGAATAGGTTACTAAAGATCTTTGTCAGTTGTAGCTTGGAGTGAAATCTTGATCAGGAGTGGCAAAAGTTTTCTCCCCCCTACTTCTTTACCTAAGCATAACTTAAGGCTGCAATATTAGCTAGACTTCCCTAATCGTCATTCTAGATGGACCTCAAGTCTGGCAGAACACTGGATGTATATGAAAGCCAACTCAAACAGATGACCTACAAGCTTCCAAATGTGCTTGGTCTACCATCAGCATAGCGGAAAGATCTAATTATGAGCATTATTTTGACAACCCCTACTCAAGACATTGTAAACAAGTTTACATAACGAGAGCTAAATGATTGTTTGGGATTACGTGCTTACTGCTTGAAGTACAGCTGAATAGATCTCCAAGTATAGTGGCAGCTTCTTGTAAAAAGCTTTGGTAAGGTTGTCAGAAGAATCCTTCTCTCTACAAAATTGAATATCATGATGTTGACGCCAATAACGGAGACTGCATTTATAATGTTTGAGGACAAGTACGAACGATTCGACATCAACACCATAGTCTAATAGTTGGCAAACCCTGTCGTCCCCGATGAACTTCTCAAGAATCTCTACTTCAGAGTAGATGTCAAAAAATTTACAAGGGTCGTGTGGGCTTTTGGGCAAATCAACCATCTTCAAAACTACCGACTTGCAAATTTTCTTATCACCATCCATCTTTGTGAATGTTGCTGCATACACCTACACATGGAGGAGGATCAAATCCTTACTGCAAGTACAAGCAAAACTGAATTCGATTGTTATCAATTCAACCATACATCAGAGCTCACCTGAGCAAAGGCACCATGAGCAATACGATGCCTATTTGTATACAAAGAAGAGTTAAAGTAATCCCTCCATAGCAGCTTGAAAATCCTGTGAACAGGTGGGGAAAAGCTCTTCATCCTCTGGCGAAGAAATGGTGATAGTACGGCATTGGCTGTGTGATTTATATCTATGTCAATCAAATTAAGGATTACTTTGGCTTTCATTATTCATGCTACAAAATGATTAATATAAATTAAAAGATGGACTTTTCCAATAATTTTCTAACTGATAGACGTGACAATAGCAATAAAACTATAGGTTTCAGGAATAATCAAGGACACTCTATGTGAGTTTCACATATATTTATTACCAGCCAGGATTGTCTGCTTTTGCATTCTGGCATCCAGATTTCATATCCTATAATGACCTGAAACTGTAGCACTGGTAAAGAGGTTAACAGGAAATTAGTTAGGCTACAAGCCTTCTATGTTGGAGATGAGTTGAGCTGAGAAAATCATCTGCATGATGGATAATGCTAAAAATTGACATAATAGTGAACAATCATATGTTTGAACCATTGCGAATGCTAATATGGAGAGGTCATTGAACGGATTTGTCATTAGCATAACTAGAACATAAAAAAACTAGTGATCAGAAATCAATACCAAGCATAACGTTATGAGATATCTAGCCAAAGGATACGATAAAGAAGATAGAATGGAGCATTCATCCTCTGACCATCCATAGGAAATCTATCACTGTAAGAAGTATCCAAGGTACCCCTGTGGCATGCAGAACATAAATGTTAGGCCAGTGAAAAGAAAGAGCTTGAATGCGGAGAGACAAATTCCTGATGACTTTCATCAATCAATCAACTATGAAATTTTCTTACTGAGGAGTGATCATCAATGAGACAAATAGCTCAAGAAGAAGCAGATGCAGCCTGGTATCACGATATATACGCCTTTTCACGCATTCACTTTCATAGGGTAGAGCAACTGTTTTATTGATTCCCCCGGAATATATAGCTCCAGGATTGAATTCGCTGCTTATGAATTGCTCCTCATCTGGCTGTATGGGAGTTACAGACCTTTTATTCTCAACCAAGAAATCTTCTTCTACAGATTCTCCTAACGAGCTATCTTCATCCCCTTTTCTTGCAGACTTGGGTAAGTTCAATTTAGGAATTTGTGGTCTTTTGATACTTGATACTGTCTTCTGTGGTAGCTGATTATTGGGGATGATGGATGATGTCTCTGAAACCTTTCCTCTAAAATCCTGATCGGGTTTCAGCTGCAATGATGCACTTTTTCCATCTACCTGACAGTCGATCCCTGATGCATCCTCCTGGGCAAGCTCCCTTTCTACTTCTTCGTTTAGATCACAAAATCTACCACAGTAAACAAATTTGCTATTCCTTTGGAGCCCTTTTAGATCATTATCTCGCCTCTTGCAATTTGTTTCAACCATCTTTTGAGTCCATGTGTTACCACTGCAGTGTGAACCCTTTGATGAAGAACCCACCGGCATGGCATTACCGAACATATCCTCACCATGGGTGATAGGAGAGAATCTCCCATCAAGTGAGTCAAGTGATCCGTAACCCTTGCCAGATCTTGGATGTAAAGTGTTCTCCTTTAATTTCTTCCTTCTGATAGTTTCACATCTGTCTGAAAATGCCTTAAGAGGATAAGAGAAAACTGCAGGAAGTGGTGATGGCTTCTCATGTGTAAATGGCCTCCTTCTGTGATGATCTTCACTGCCAAGCTGGCGAATTAGACTACGAGAGGAAACAGGAAATAAATATTTTTTGTTTGTCCTTGATCTACATGAAGCATATACAGGCTGATCAAGGGGCATCTGTACATTATCTTTACAAGCCGCTGATCGCTGTTTTAACCTAAGAAGATTGAAATTTGGTGCTCCCAAGTAGATTGCTGTTTTGCCATTGTCCAAATCAGTACAAGAAATATCTCTACAATGGTGGTTCAAGCTGCCTCCATCATTATTGGCCACATTTTCATCCAGTTCTACCCTTTGTATAGCACTGGACACTGATTTATTATCAGCCAAAATTTTCTCACTGCGAGGGAAGACATTATCTGCAAGCAGATTCCGGGAATGAAAATCGTTCAATGCTTTGCTCTGAGATTGGAAGACTCCATTCAAAAGATTTTCTGAAGAAGATTCCCTTGGTGTAGCAACATTGGAGAGTTCATATTCCAATGCCATCTGATGGACAAGAAAATCCATTATTTTGAGCTGCTTGAAACGTTTGCTAACATGTTCATCCTTATTCTCCGAGATTGCAAGAAGAACTTCCCCATGCTTCCTGCATGCAACGCTTACTGTTTCATCTTCAGAAAACACAGTCGTACATAAGTCTGCTATAGAGGACGAATCCTGGGTAGAAAGGCTTTCTTCATTCTGAACACAAGCTGATCGATCTCCGTCCCATGCCTCCGTGCTACTTGGATTTGATTGATTTATCGGTTTTTTCTTCAGTTGACCTTCTCCCTTCCAGTTATAAAGCTGCATGAAGCATAGAAAATGATAATCCAAGAAGGCATCGACGTAGCTTTGTTTCAGATAAGGGCTTCCAGATGCAGTTTCTGATTTCACTGCATACTCGGTAAATTTCAGGCTGAAGACTTTCACAAGAAGGTTAAGACACTCCTCCTCAATAAACATGGAGATGCGTGAAGCAAGACCCTGAACGATTACCCTAGCTGTACAGCTCTTGCACAGGCAGCGACTAGAATCGATATTAAGATGGAGGGAAGGATAAGATGATTCAACATCAAGGAATGTTGGGTTGCAGGTTAGATCACATGTTAGCTGCAGCTTACGAAGCTTAAACAAATATAGTGTCTGCCAGCTTGAACGTCCATACATGCAATGAGGAGATGGATTGAGCAGCCTATCATCTTCTGTGGAAACTCGGATACTGCCCGTCAGCTTGCACGACCTAATTGAATTTCTTGCTGAGCTCAACTCCAAGGATGGTGAAACATCATGCTCATGCCTTCCCCGCAATAGGGAGATTTGATCTTCACAGGTAATTGCGCAAGCCCATGCCTCCCGCTCTATTTTCCTCTCTGTATGAATCGTTCTACCCTGGAAAAACGGACACTTCAGTATGTTCATCAGTAATCCGTCGACTGGGTTCATGAGACAATCGAGAATCGTCATGTCTTCTGACAAAGACAACGAGAAATTATTGTTGCAACTCGAAACCTTCACCTGCATTCTTCTGTAGAATAGGGTAACAAGGGAATCAAGGCACTGAAATGCATCCCTTAGACATCGAACACCAGAGGATTCTAAACAGAAATCTTGGTTTCTAAATAGCAACATCACCAATGCCTCAGGCATATCGGCATAATACCTAGAATAGTTGAAGATGTTCTTGTAGCATCCATGACAGGATTCCAGTAGAAGCCAGCTCAGGTAGTTATTCACACATGACCAATGCTTCTTGTTCCTCACGATAACTTGCCAGAGATTCTCCTCAAAATCAGTCCAGCTCGAGCCTGCGTATGACTTATCATCTTTTATGATCTGGAAACTGGCTTTCAAGAGGCTCAATAAGCTCTGCATAGCTAGAATTTGAGGGAGAGTCCACACTGAAGGCGGCTCTAATCCAGAGAAAACACTCAGGGCTTCATCAAAATATCCACATACATCTTGAAGAAGAAGGGAGCATGTGAATCCTTTGGCTGACAGAAAGATGCTGAAGTCTGCTACAATGCTCATCAGCATGCTAATTCTTGGCCAGAAGCTTAAACTTGACATCTGCGAACCTGCACGATCATCAATCTCAAATGCAAGTCTGGGGCTACAATTCTCCATCATGCCACAGTGCGAATTTCTTTTTCGAGCAGAACTGTTAGAGGAGAATGCCAATCTAAGGTTTCTCGATGCCTCTCGAAGAAAATGATCGCGAAAGCTAATGTCGTCACCGCCCTGAAGTACTGCTTCCTTGGAAGAATCTGTTACATGGTTCAGCCCTACATTCTGAATCTGACCATGTTTCTGTGTATTATTCATTTGAGTCCACAGCCGGTCCAACTGATATATCACTTGAAATATCAACTCTTGCAATCTCCCATCATCAGGCTGACAGAAACTGTTAAAGAAATTACACATATCCATAATGAAGGAAGAGATGATGGTGTCATGGTTTACATAGATTTTCCTCATAACTTCCCTCTGTGCTGAAGCTGCAGCAGCGCTGTGATGTACAAGCAGAGCATGGAATACCTCTAACAAGCATAAATTTGCTTCCAGAACCATTCTATGGCATTCATGATCCGTTCCTTGTAATCTGCTGCCCTGCTTAGATATCAAGCATGGCTTCAAGATCAGTTTCGGAACTTTCGGTCTTTCAGACGAACGAAGAATTGGATCTCTTCTTCGACCGTCAGAATTCAAACCATTGGTTACTGGTGGCTGGGTTTTCTGTACAGCAGTGCGTTCTTTGCTGTGCTCATTCTCTGCTACACAGCCCCTCTCAGACACCTGAATTTGGTCTTTTCTCTGATCAAAGATGAACGGGGATGAGCTTCTCCCCGAGCACAAAGAAGCCATCTTTGTCATAATATCTGCCAATCTGGAAAAACTTCCCTCCAGCATCTTCTGACCTCGCTCTTTCAGGAGGTCATGTTTCTGGGTATGCATAGAAATGTTAAAGACACCTTCTGAAGGTATGTATCTCATTTTGTCTTCTGTCTCTACGCCAGAACAGTGCTTTGTGGAAGGAGAAACTAGGAGGCTTGTCTTTTCTTGTTCCATCACCTCACCAGGAAGTGCCGTGCATGTATTACTGTTCGATGGGCATTGAAATTGGTTGGATATCCTTATCTTCACAAGTGAGGCATACAGCTCAAGGATCGACTTCAATCCTCCACATTTTGCCATACCAGATGCAATGAAGATGGACCCATTCACAAGCAAAGCTAGCAATTTGGTCAGACACCAGATTTTGTCTACTTCACTCTTAAGCTGCCGGTTGCTGCTATCCAACCGAGATTCTTGTCGTTTGACCCCTTCATCGAAAACATGCTTCAGCAAACCATTATCAGCAGTGTAATCCTTCAACCAACCTATCAAGCAATCAACTATGTGGCTGGTAGCATCTGCAGGGAGAACCTGTGCAACATTTAAACAAACTTCTGCAGTCTCATCGACACTCAGAGCCACCGTATCCCCCTGCACAAGACCACATTTACCAGATGATTTGATTGCCTCCTCGATCAATGACTCCAAGAACCCACGATGTACCCACTCTAGCAACCTTATCTGTATCGACTTGATCTTGCAGGTGTAATCCTCAGAAGCGGATTTCGAGGCATTTAGGCAAAGGGATTCAAAGAATTTGGTAATGCCAATACTCTCAGATTCTTTCCCACCCCCTTTACCGGGCGAAAGAGGAGCCTCTAGAATCTCACGATCGAACTGAGCATCTACGAACAGCTCGTGTTTTACATCTTTGCTTTGCCTTGACAAGCTCTGACACACTGAAGCTGCATGCTGAAAGGCATTCTGTGACATCAGACTGCCCTTGAAATGTTGCCTTGGTGAATCTGTCCCTGCCCTACAGCTTTCAGTGCTTGACAAGTCTCCACTTGTTGATGTAGATGCATTTCTGTTCATGCTATGGGTGGAACAGAGAGATGGCTTCGCAGAGAGCAGGGCTAGCGAGATGTCTCCTCCTCTTCGATTGGCGAGATCTGATCTCGAACCACTCCTGCTCGACACAAACATATCTTTAGCGTCTTGCATCAGTATTTCGAGCAGAGCGTGGATCCCTCTCCTCCTCGCCGACCAGCTACTGTTGCCGAGGTTCGAAAGAGCACACCGTTCTCTCGACGAGAATCCATGGCTTCTGCTGTTAGGATCGCGAGAGCAGTACGTAAGCTCCTGAATCCGTGGAGCCAGCTGCGATATGCCCTCTGTTTCGAAGGCTCCTAAGAAACCGAAATCCTGCTTAAAAGCGCTACCTGCTTCTTGTTCTGAGAAGCCACCATTGTCATACATCGCATCAAGGAAACTAGCAAAATGTAGATTACAGCTTCTTTCTGAGAGATGGCACACTCTCCATTTCCTCTTCACCTGTGCTGCAGCAGATTCGGTTCGGTTTTCACAGGATTCATGGCAGAAGCCATAAGAATGTAGGGAATCCTCCTCCTCCTCCTCCTCCTCCTCCTCTTCCTTCTCCTTCTCCTCCTCCATAGTCTCAAGAAGGCTTTGCAGGCATTTACCTCCGGTTATCCTCACTGCATTATCTGAGAAGTCGAGCTTCACGATCGTCCAGTGCGATGTGCTTAGACAGATCACCAGCCTCGAGCCTTCCAGAACGACAGCATAGCTATGGCGTTTGATCCATCTGTTCACATCCAGGAGCTCGAACCTCGTATCGATGAACAAAGAATTGCATACGAGCTTCTGTAGGAGCTGCTGGAAATGCCAAAGAACCCCCCCTGGAGAGATCATGTCTACGAGCTTCTCAAAGAACCTCCATGGGAGTGCGAGGCACCATCTCTGGATCCATTTCCAACCGGATGAAGATCCATTACCCTGCTTCCTACCAGGTATATGATCGTCATCCAGATGATTCCCTGTACTTCGAGATTTGAGGAGCTTTTCCTTCTCTTTCTGCCTGAGGCTCTGCCATCTTCCACAGGCATCCGAGCCCTTGTGAGCTTCATCGCCGACATCCTTCTTCTTCTTCTTCTTCTTCGAAGAAAGACAGGATGCAGAACAAGCCCCGCCTAGGGTTTCCGCCTTCTCCGGAGAAACCAGGAGCAGAAGTCCGGGAAAGACAGGTCGGACGAACGGCGTGAAGGACCTTAACCTGTAGGCGAAGCAAAGCTGCGATTTCCATAGCTTGCGCGCAGCAGCAGCGACATCGGGGCTATGGAGTTCCATGCATTCTTCGGGGACTTCGGCCCACAGGGTGGAGGAAGCAGGGCCGGATGCACGGGCCCACTCCTCTAACGCACGCCTGGTGCCGACGAGAACTCTGACGGCGTCAGGGAAGAGCACCTCTGCGTTGCGGGATCTGGTCTTCTTCTCGCTCTTGAAGATCAGAGCGTGGAGAATGCTCTTCTGGGGGAAGATGAGGCCTTCTGCGAGATGCGGGCTGGAACAGGAGGAGGAGGAGGAGGAGGAGGGGAAGGCGGAACTGCTCCTGTCGTCGTTCTGCGTCTTCTCCGACATTCTGTTGGTCTGAGCATGGTCGGAGAGCTCTGCGTTGGAAATGGAAGAGGAAGGAACAGAAGAAGAAGAACAGAAAGAAGACGACGACGACGACGAAGAAGAAGAAGAAGAAGAAGAAGAAGAAGAAAATGTGGTCATTTGTTGTATGTCCTTTTTTCAGCTGAACTTTGGGTAGTTGGTTGTTATGGAATGCCATACGCACATACGTACATACGTATGCACATACGTATATAGTACGCACATACGTACGTACATACGCCACGTACGTACGTACGTACATGCGTAATACATGCCAAATACACACGTATGCACATACATATGTATGCATGTATATGCACAATGGACATATATATGTCAAAACCCTGATACCTCAAACCCTGCCGATAAAACGATAATCTCGAAGGCGATCAACCTTGTTTGCCAATGCAGCATCATCCGGAAGGTGATCAACCTTCTAGCCGAGAGAAGTGTAATAAACCTTGCTCGCGTATTCGTGTGCTCTGAATGCTTATTTGGCGAGATACCCGTGCAAGAAGGAAGGTGCACATACTCTAGGTATCGACACTGTTTTTTGTTTTGGTTCAAACTTGTTTGGGAAATCCTAAGCCAAGTTGCTTAAACCTGAACCGTTTAAGAAATGTCGAACCTGAAGCGTTTAGGCCCAGATTGGTTAAAGCCCAAACCAATTAAGAAGTTGTGAATTAGGGCTAGAGTTATTAATTTTGTGAATATTGTATATTTAGTCTTTAGTTTTCGAAATATAATTTCTCAGTTTACAAAGAAGTTTGGAGTTGGTTAAGGAACTGGTTTGGAACCGGTTAAGTCGAGCCAGCAATACCTCAAACCGAACCGAGCCAAAACCAAGCCGTTAAAAAAAACCTGAACCTGAGCTGAACCAAACTGAAACTCTAAGCCACTAAGCTGCTTTAAACCGGTTAAACAGCTTCGGTTTGGAGTAAAACTGAACCGTTGCCGATACATAGCATATTCCAAAAGCTCTAAGCCAAACTCGAAGCATAAGAAGATAATGCAACTTATATCATCAGGAAACAAGGATCAGAAGAGCACAAAAGGCTGACGTTTAGCCAAAATAAGAGCAAATCCTAGTTCAAAACTCACGCTCAATACATGAATTGCTCACTATCGCAAAACAACCAAATCATACCGACACGGAACAGAGCAGATCGTATCTGAAACGCGCGCTTGAAGCAGTAGAGGCAAAGCGTATGTGAAACACACAACTATACATTAAATCAAAGCCAAAGTAGTATCTGAAAAAAACCATGCGCTTAAACGCGAAACGGAGGCAAACCCTAATCTGAAACACGCAACTATCCATTGAATCAAAGCCAAACCGGTATCCAAAAACCGCGTGCTTAAACACGAATCGGAGGCAAAACCGTAATCCGAAACGCACTACTATGCATCGAATCGGAGCCAAACCGGCATCCAAACCACGTGCTTAAACACAAATTAGAGGCTTAAACATGAATTAGATCAAACCCTATCTATCTTAAAACACAAGAATTAGGGTTTTAGGGTTTCAAGACCATCACCATCACCATCACCATCACCATCTTCATCTCCATCTCCATCTCCATCTCCATTCTTCTGCAGAGCTTCTCTCTTCTGCCTCTGTCTGTCTGTCTGTCTGTCTGTCTGCGTGTTTCCTGAGGTTGCGATCCTCGCTCTACTCCCGCTGCAACTGCATGTCATCTTGCTCCCCCTCTCCGCCCCATCAATCAGCACAACGGCCTCGCCATCGCTAACCCCTCCACATGGCCCCACATCAGAAGCAGACACCGCCGCCTCCTCCTCCTCCTCCCCTCCATTCCCGATGCGCTGCTCCCGCAGCCGAGGCTGCCCTCGAGCCGGAGAAACGCGTGGAATCTCGCCCCATCACGCGGGAGTCCGCATCTTCCGGGATTCCCCTCGCCAATCCCTCGTGGAATCTTCCCGGAGATACTACTGCTTCCTCTCCGCTTGTTCCTGGCACGGCCGATAACCCCAGCACCTCTGCCAGATGTATGGCTTATAGAGGAGAAAGCTTCCTGTTAGATTGCAATTTGCATGCCCTTGTCGATCGCTTGAAAGTGTCGTTGTAGTTTTTCCATTGGAGCGATCGATTTGTGTGTGTGTTTCTGTTGGTGCAGCTATCAGTTTTGTCCCGCTCCCTCAGTCCTTCCATCCTCTGGACCCGCTGGTTCCTGCTGAAATCGCAGTTGCCATAGCTACAGTCAGAGCTGCTGGAGCAACTCCAGAGGTAAGCTATACTCCTCTCACCCCCCTCTCCGTCTACTAAAATCAAGTAGTAGTATCTCATTTCAGCTAACCCACTCCACCAATCGGTCCTTAAGGCTCGAATCTCACATGTTCAACAATGACGCTAACTCTCGTATGTCGGTGGTTTGCGCTACACTGATGTAGCTATATGATCAAGGTAGGCCATTAGCGTTGTGATAAGTCCATTAGCTAGCATGAACTCGGCCTAGTCTTTGCTTCAAACATATCCTGGAAGACTGTATGATTAGCACAAAGTTGTTAGGCCCACGAGATCGATGTGATAAACGACGGGAGGTTATGCTTGGAATTGATTACTAACAACCGTAGCTTCAAGGTCCTGAAGTCTTAACAAGCTTGTTCCATTGCCTTTGATGGTCAGATCCGGGATGGAATGCGGTTTGTGGAGATAGTGCTGAAAGAACCTGAGAAGGACGTGCTTGCTTTCGCAGATGCTTATTTCTTCCCTCCTTTCCAGCCATACTCCTGTATGGCCAAGGGGAAAGGGGGCCCGATACTTATCCCATGCCAGCTGCCCCCTCGGCAAGCAAGATTGATCGTCTACAACAAGCTTACCAATGAGACAAGTGTCTCGGTTGTTGAGCTATGCGAGGTTTATGCTGTTGCTCGGGGTGGTCATCACCGTGGCAAGGTTTTATCTTCACAAGTAATACCTGATGTTCAACCTCCTATGGTAATCGATGATACACTCCACAGGATTTGAATGCATTTTATACTAGAATAAGCTTCTCTTTGTGGCGTCTATGGTTAAGTGAGCCATGTACATATCATTTCACCCCCTCCAGGATGCATTAGAATATGCAGATTGTGAAGCTACTGTGAAGGCATACCCTCCGTTTAGAGATGCTATGAAGAAGAGAGGAGTCACAGATATGGATCTTGTGATGGTAGATGCATGGTAAAATCTTCTCAGCATCTTTGCATATAAATATGTAATGTTGCAGTGTGCCATGCATGAGACATAATTGTGGCATTATATAGAAACAGTAAACAGCTTGTATCTTCCAATCACGAGTCATCATGGAAGACGTGAAAATGTTCAATCAGGAAACCAGTGAACGAAAGTCGCCTTCTTCGTGAGCACTGTTGGAGTAAAATCCATGACAAATTCGTTGTTTGCAGGTGTGTTGGATATCACAAAGAAGAAGATGCACCAAGTAGGAGACTTGCGAGACCATTAATATTTTGTAGGACCGACAGTGATTGTCCAATGGAGAATGGCTACGCCCGACCTGTAGAAGGGATAAAGGTTCTTATGGACATGCAGCATATGAAAATTATTGAGTTCGAAGATTGCAAGCTCATCCCACTTCCACCACCTGATCCCTTAAGGAACTATACGGCTGCAGAAACACGAGGTGGTGTGGATAGGAGTGACGTTAAGCCATTGCATATCATACAACCTGAAGGGCCTAGTTTTCGTGTCTATGGCCATGCTGTTGAATGGCAAAAGGTTCTTTGCTTCCATATTTGTTGTCTCAATTGATTTTCAGCTGATACAACTCATTTCTTTTGATAGATTAACACAAAGATTTACTTTTAACTGTTGTTTCTTTACTAAATCACTGCTATTTTCTGATGAATTTCTAGAATGTCCAATTGTAGCTCAAAATCTAGGACTTCGTAGTACCCATTTCGGGTGTCTTGCTCTTTCTCTTGCGTACCTGACATGTTTTTGCATTTATTCTTGCAGTGGAGTTTCCGTATTGGCTTTACACCCAGGGAAGGCCTAGTGATTCATTGTGTTGCATACAATGATGGAAATCTTGGCCGGCGATCAATTGCACATAGGCTTAGCTTTGTGGAGATGGTTGTTCCTTACGGTGACCCACATGAGCCTCATTATAGGAAAAATGCATTTGATGCAGGAGAAGATGGGCTTGGCAAGAATGCACATTCCTTGAAGAGGGTTAGTTGAATTGCTTTGGTTAATGGCTTAGTCACAGGAGGGAAAGGATAACATCAGGGAGGAAATAAATGTAATGTGTTACATTTTGAAGGGGTGTGATTGTCTAGGGCATATCAAGTATTTTGATGCACATTTTACAAACTTCACTGGTGGAGTGGAGACAGTTGAGAATTGTGTTTGCTTGCATGAAGAAGATTTTGGAGTGCTCTGGAAACATCAAGATTGGCGCTCAGGTCTTTCAGAAGTGCGCCGGTCGAGACGTCTGACTGCCTCGTTCTTTTGCACTGTTGCAAACTACGAATATGGGTTCTTCTGGCATTTCTATCAGGTTTTCTAATTGAATCCAAATGCTTGTTTTGTAACGACTATGCATGCAGCTCATGTAATTCTGATGCATTTGGTTTTTCTTGTTTTCAAGGATGGGAGGATCGATGCTGAAGTGAAACTTACGGGGGTGTTAAGCTTGGGATCTCTGAAGCCGGGGGAAATAAGGAAGCATGGAACGGTGATAGCACCTGGTCTTTATGCTCCCGTACATCAACATTTCTTCGTTGCACGTATGAATATGGCCGTGGACTGCAAACCAGGCGAGACAATGAATCAGGTTGACATTTTTCTTTCTTTGCATCATCACAATCGATGGTGTTATGTAGGAATTCTCTAAATGGTTTTGACTCAAAATCCTGAGCTCAGCACTTTCGTTTTTACCACTTCACCATGATGTTTATATATTCAATCCATGTTTGCAGCTCCTTAAGGGCATAAGTACTGTAAGAAAATTTCTTATTGTTTGTGCCTCTGCCTTGTTACTGCTAGAATATAAATCTTATTGTCTCCATGTGGGTATAGGTGGTGGAGGTAAATGTGAAGGTTGAGGAGCCTGGCCCGGAGAATGTGCACAATAATGCATTCTATGCTCAAGAGATGCTTCTTTGCTCCGAGTTACAAGCGATGCGTGATTGCAATCCTCTTTCAGCTCGGCATTGGATTGTGAGTTACTTAAACCAAGAAAAAGTCATGACTTGTGACATGACGATGGACTAGTGAGCTAATATGTTTGCATTGATATAGGTTCGCAACACATGCACAGTCAATAGAACAGGGCAGTTGACTGGGTATAAACTTGTTCCTGGATCAAATTGTCTTCCTCTTTCTGGTCCAGAAGCAAAATTTCTGAGGAGAGCTGACTTTTTGAGGCACAACCTTTGGGTGAGTCAATTCAATAAGGATGAGCAATTCCCAGCTGGTGAATTTCCGAATCAAAACCCTCGTGTGGGAGAAGGTTTGCCTACATGGGTGCAGCAGGATAGACAGCTAGAGGAAGCGGATATTGTGCTATGGTATTAGCTCATATGAAATTGAACCTCTCTGTATAGTCTGTGTATCATAGTCATATGCATGACGCGTAAACACATATGATGTTCATGCAGACACACTCACATACATATCTGCTTGTGTGCATATGGCCACTTGTGCATGCATGCATATTAACCACATTTCTCCACATACATGCCTACCCACAGTTGGGTATTTCTTATTTCCTTAAGACCGTCCCTTGCCAGTGTCTTTGCCAGTGTCTTGAGATCATACAATTTGCATAACATGTAGACACACAGACATGGTAGTGTGCGTGCAAACATTACACACACTGTTACTATTTATTGCCTTAGAATGTCCCTGGTCAGTGTCTTGTCATACAATTTGCATATTATGTAGATATGCACGTCTGATATTAGTGTGGGTGTATGTTGAATTCCTTAGAACGTCCCTTGTGAGTGTGTTTTGATATCACTAATCCATGTGGTGCACAAAATTGGACATGATCCACAACTGACATGTGCATGAATATTTACACATTATACATGCTACACTTGTGTCACTCTTCAGCATTGGATAAGAATTAGTTCATGTTCTTTGCGTTGATTGCGTGGCTATTTAAAAGTGCATGTCCTGCACACCACATACACAGCATGGTTTCGGTGTGTGTAAATGGCAGAAAAGAGAGAAAGAGAGAGAGAGAGAGAGAGAGAGAGAGAGAGAGAGAGAGAGAGAGAGAGAGAGAGAGAGAGTGTGTGTGTGTGTTGAGACAGGTATGTGTTTGGAGTGACGCATGTCCCGAGACTAGAAGATTGGCCTGTAATGCCGGTTGAGAGGATCGGATTTTCACTAATGGTAAGTAATGTTTTTGGGTAGAGCTCTGTTCTGTTATATTTTAGAAAATGGAAGGTGGTAAGTAATGTTTTTGGGTAGAGCTATGTTCTGTTATATTTTAGAGAATAGAAGGTAAGATTCAATCTTGACTTGTTTGTTGCAGCCCCATGGTTTTTTCAATTGCTCACCTGCCATAGATGTCCCACCATCAGATCTGCAAACTGACACCAATACGATGAAGACAGTAATGGGAAGACACGCCTCGAGACTTTAAAACCTCGATCGATCAGCAGCTGAAAAGAGCCTATATAAAACATTCTCTTGCAGCAAAACGGTGTCAGGTCACGAAAGTGTGTCATATCATGAACAATGGATATCGATAGGAGTATTTGTTAATTAATGCCTCTACTTAGTTGAAGAAACTCATTCATTAAGCAAATGTTAGGCTTATTTATCCTTGCTTAATGATGTACTAATAATGATTGACTCATCGCTTCGATAGTATCATAATGCATTGTTTGACTTGGAAATAACGGTTACGAAGGTTGGGCATTATCTTTGTAGTTGAATGAAAAATGTCTTTGCGAGTTTTTGATGGTATGCGTCTCTTGGTGGTATATTTAAATGAAAGAGATAAAACATGCTGGAGCAGGGTGATTAGTAGTGACAATTTGGATTTGGAGTTGGTTGTATTCCAAATTTGGGCATGACTAAATGGAAATGTTTGCTCTCCTCTAAAAAACATGATTTTTTTTCGAATAGACTTACCTAAATCTGCCCCACATGCAATCCACTGTTTACACTGTGGCATTAGTGGAAGATACCTAGATGGATATTTTTGTGAGATTGATCGTAAGACAAAAGAATTGGTCCTAAATGAAAGAGGAAAACATGCTTAGTAGTGACATTTGGGTTTGGAGTTGGTTGTATTTCAATTTTGAGCACGATTAAACGAAATTTTTTGCCCTCATCACTATTCATCTTTATGCAAATAAAAACATGGCCTTTTTTGGAATAGACTCACTAAATTTGGTACATGACCAACGTGAAGGAGTCGTTGACAACAGCCTTGACTTTGACCACAATAGTTGACTTTGTTCGAGGGTGGACTTGAACAACCTTGACTTTGACCACTACAGGTGTACAAATTTAGTTGTACGAGCCCAATCTTGTAGCCTTGACCAAACCAACGGGGCAACTACGAGGGTCAAGGCCGAGATGAAGCACGTTGACCAACGTTAAGGAGTCGTTGACAACAACCTTGACTTTGAACACAATAGTTGACTTTGTTCGAGGGCGGACTTGAACAACCTTGACTTTGACCACTATAGGTGTACAAATTTAGTTGTACGAGCCCAGTCTTGTAGCCTTGACCAAACCAAAGGGGCAACTACTAGGGTCAAGGCCGAGATGAAGCACGTTGACCAATGAGAAGGATCCATCGACAAAAACCTTGAATTTGACCGCAATGTTTGACTTTGAATGAGGATGGATGAGAAGCATTGATTTTGATTATGCAAGTTGACCTTGACTTTGACCACACCACTTGATCTTGACTTTGACCACACCACTTGATCTTGACTTTGACCATAGCAGTTGACCTTGACTTAGAGAGAGAGAGAGAGAGAGAGAGAGAGAGAGAGCTCATGTGCGACGACGACGAGGAGGACGAGCATGGCCAGGAGGATGGCGCTGCCGAGAGCTCTGAGTCATGGCGCTTCCTGCCACCGATTCCTTGCCTGCACCTCGTCTCTTCCTCAGGTGCGTCCCTCTTTCTCCCCTTCCGTTCCTCCGTTTCTTTTTTCTCCGCGCAATGGATCCGTTTCTTACCTGTCTGCGCCTGGTGATTTTGTGCCCATCCTTTCGTCCTTCTCTGTACGGAAACGTATTTCCCGCTCTCTACTTCCCGTTCAGTTTCCATTTCCCTTCCCATTTCTGTCTCCCGCTCCCGTTTCCCGTTTCCGTTGTGGTTGCCGTTTTCCACATCCCGCTTTCCAGCATCAACACATTTCTCCCAGTTTTGCAGCTCGTAGGAACGTTTGTCTTCCGCTTACAGTACATACGTGGCTTGTTTTTATTTTTTTGGTAAAGATTCTGCATAGTTTTCTCTATAATGTCTCTTTCTTTCTGCTTCTCTGCGCACTGTTCTGGAAATATTCAGGGTATGCTTGAAATAAGGTCTTACCGAAGCTTCGTTTCGAGATATTATTCTGCGACTTCAGGATATGATGGTCATAATCATCATCATCATCATCGTAATGGGGATCATATGAAGTCTAAAGCTAGAGTGGAACAGGAGAAAATAACCGGAGGAGAGTATTATCACGATGAGCATCCAAAAAGCCTGGGAGTACCTGCTCTTGTATGTATTTTCCTTCATTCCATCGTTTTTGTCCTTCTCAAACATATAACTTTCTCAAAATTAAAGAATTCATGTGATTATCTTTATAAACTGATTTAAATAAGAATCAATCTAGTTTATACTCTATGACTTCTATATCTCCCTTTGGTGTCAAGAAATAACTTTGGACAAAGTTTCCAGCAAAATTAATTCGAGAAAATTGTTTTCTCGGTTAATAAGAGAATGCAATAGATAATCTTTAGTGGCAATTTCAAGAAATAACTTTGGAAAAGTTTCCAGCAAAATTAAGTCGAGGAAATGTGTTTTCTCGGTTAATAAGAGAAGGCAATAGATCATCTTTAGTGGCAATTATTGCCAGAGAATGCTGTTTTTCTAGTGAGAAATGCTGTTTTGAAAGCTGGAAAGAATTTAACAGCTCCAATGTATCTGCTCAAAATCAACAAGTCAGCACGATTGTTTGTTAGAATCAGAATAGAAGATTATGTTGGATTTGGAGGTCATGTTTGATGCTCTCATTGGAGCAATGTTGGTGTTACTTTCAGAGGTCCAATACAAATATACGAAAAGCATATACTTGAGGTGTTGTTTTACTCATGCATTACAGCCCAGTCCTTGGTAGCAATTTTGTAAAGTGGTTAGCTGTATAGTTGGCCCTTCAGTTTCTAACTGCTGACACAACTTCATTACATCCTGTTGCTTTTTGCAATGCACTGATCAAATGATTAATCTTCAAGCATAGAAAGATGCATTACTGGTAGTGTGATGTGGGATGGAGGAGATTCTGTCAACGAATCACTTCTTCTTGGGCTTTTACAGGAGTGGAACATGTTGCATAAGAAAAAAGGTTTGCTGATAAGACCAGAATTGTGAGTATATTGAGATTAAATTCCTAGAGTTCTACGAATATTTTCTCTGTATCACCACAATTTCTCACATGAGGATTAGAATCCACTGGTCCAATCATCATTGATAATGGCATATACTGAAACTGATATTAAGTGCATAATTTTTGGCAGTGGGTCAATAGGTGTGCTACTGCATTTGGATTTCGGTTATGCTATGCATGAGGGGGTTGATCGTCTTTCACGTGGTTACTGTAATTCTATAAGCAAGGACTGCAGCTTTAGTTTGTTTACATGGGTCACATGTTTATTGGTATATTTTTCTTCTTGTCCTTCCCCAGGACTGTAAAATTAAAGTGAATACTTGGGTGTGCAGATATAAGCATTATGTTACGTTGTTTCCCATCAATGCAATGTTTCAAATCTAGGTCAGCCTAAGTTGACAGGTGATTTACAACATATGAGTCTTATTATAGTTGATGGGATTTGGCGCTATGTTGGTGACTGTTGGAGGATATTTTATTTATCACAGGAGCGAAAGGCAGAGCCCTATCAAAGGTAGTAAATATTTGTCTGGAATTCGAGCCTCTTTTATGTGGGCATTATTTATACGTTTATCCCTGGAAATTTTCTACTTCTTGATGCACAGCTCGAAAGCCAGATGCCAAAAGATTAGCAATTGACAAATCAACACTCGGGGGAACTTTCTCACTTGTTAACCAAGCTGGAGAGGTGGTTACAGATCAAACACTTATGGGACATTGGACACTCGTCTACTTTGGTTACACTTCATGTCCAGAAGACTGTCCACAGGAGTTGGAAAAGCTGGCACAGGTTATTGAGATGATAGGTAGCTCTAGATATAGAAATTTCTGTTTTTAATTTCTTAAAGTATATTAAAACATTTGCTCAAGATATGTTATATTGATAGATGCGCACACAGAGCACAGAATCCAACCAGTGTTCATCACAATAGACCCTAAGCGTGATTCTCCATCACAGCTTCAAGCATATCTCTCAGGTTGCACTATTAACCTGTAACATCAATCTGGAAGTTCTCACCTGAAAGAGATTTCTAAACTGAATTACACCGTTCAATTGTATCCAGAGTTCCATCCGAAGATAATAGGGCTGACTGGTTCTGTTGATGACATCCGGCAAGTAGCTCGACAGTACAGAGTATTTTACAAGAAGGTTGAGGAGGAAGGATCAGATTACCTCATAGATCACTCAAATCTTTTGTAAGTTTGATTTTTCATGGACAAAACTTTGCATGGTCTTTTTACAAATGTAGTTAGGAATCCAAATTATTGTTAAGGAACCTACGTATAGGATTCAGAACTTTTGTATCACATTCATTTGTGATTCCTAAAGTGTCAAACACCTACATAAATGGAATAGAAAGAATGCATCGAATGTAAACAGAAAAATTCAAAATTCTGTGTAGATGATAAATAAATAATAATAAGTATTGTTGAACGCCTTCACAAATGTGAAATCTAAAATTAAATGCATATCGAAGTGAATAGTGAGATATAGCATCAGCAACGAACATAGAGAAGTGTGTCCCAGGATCAGAAAGATCATGCAAGAAGGCAGTATCATATGATCTGAAGAGATTTACCATAAATACATTTTGTCCACATGCATTGGGCTAATATTGTTCCTATTGTTTGATAGTAACTTTAAATTTTCTTTCATATTTCTTATGGGGCTCATACTAAAACTCTAATGGCTCATTTGTTTCTTTTCGTACAGGTACCTAATGGATCCAACTATGAAGTTTGTCAAATTTTTTGGAAAAGAATATGATTCTGCGAGTGTATATGCTAGCATACTTAAAGAAATTTTGTAAGAAAGAAGCTATGATTACATATAGAGAATCAATTTGATCTGTCAAATGCGTTTTTTCTGGTTATTGCAGATACACCTGATGCAATGATCAATGAGAAGATTTTTTTATGGCAACCTTTTATAATATCTCTTGCCAGGCGAATTAGGCAGTGGCATTTGTGCTCTGAAATTTTTCACTTTCTCACATACATATTTTTCAAATGAAAGAGAAATTTTGTTGCGTTACATGATCACCCATTCTAGGTTTGCTGCAAGCATCTCTTTTTATTTGGTGATGTATGTGTTATACAGTGTGCACAGAATTAAGGCTGTTGGGTCTAGCTAATAGGTAGAGTTACCACTAAGGAATCTGAATTCATAATGGGATGAAGTTCGTAGATGTGCATCGATCTTTTCACAAACTTAGCATGAATCTTGGAATACAATTTGCAGAATTTTTGGTTGAATAATCATACTGACCTTCAATGTTATAACATTCCAAAAGTGGCTGCCTTTTTGTTAACGACGAGTATGCCAAATTTACACAGGTAAGAGGGCCCAGACATCATTGTTGAAGTTTCATCTACATGCTTGGGGCTTATATTAATTCAATCCCATGGCTTTTCAAGGTAAGATATAGTTCTATAACATGGGCTTGAGAATGATAAAAAGATAATTTTTTGTGTGTACGAGGTCTTTGTGCTGGTCAACAGATGGATATCTATCTACTACTAAGGGTGAATTCTCCGAATCACGGTCCATATGATTGGGTAACAACAGCAGGAACACTGAGTGTTAAATGCTACAACATGGCAGAGAATTTGGACAAGCACAACTTCCCCCATTAGGAATCAATACTTCCATATGGGGAAGTTGTGCGTGGCGAACTTCTCTGTCATCTTTTGGCTTTCTCCACTCATCATTCCTGCTTTTGCTTCCGTTGAAAACAATTTCTCACTGATATGGACCCTCTTTTTGTCATTGTTGAAGGTGGTGGTTTGTAGCTTCTTGTTCTTCTCTTCTTTGTTCTCATTGTCTGCATCACCTCTCCTCTGGCTTGAGCTCGCTGTTGCTTCTTTACTCCAGCACCTCATTGCTCTTGCCTGATCTTGGTTTTTGCATTACGCGTCTCCCTTTTCTTGTTGCTTGCTACTTCTCTTTGATATTTTGCCCATACTTATTGTCTTCATCATCACTTCCCTTGTGACACTATAGCTTCTCCTCGCTAATACCTCAATGCTTGTTTGTATCCTAAACTCTCCTTAGTTATTGTCTCCATAGCCCCTTTGTTTCAAAGTATCCTTTAACTCCTTGCCATTTTCAATTGACCCACTAGAAATGTGGCAATTTTTGGTGTTGTGTGTTGAAATTTAAAATTGAAAGTTAGCAGAAGCTATCTCTTTGTAACAAATTTGAGGGCCTAATTGATACTTACGATGTCCAAGCTTTCATCTAAGAAATGTCATGTCACTCTTTGTGCTACCGCCAGTCCTGCCAAGGTAAGGATATTTTGTGTCCGTCTGTCCGAAAGAAAATTTCTTTTCTCCCTAGAAAAACTGGCTTTATGTTAATTGGATCCAATGTAGCTTTCATCATGATCCACGAAGTTTCTCGTATGAGTGAGGAACGCATCATGAACATCATTATCTAGGGTGATATCCTTTTATGCATATTTCTAAGCTTAACTTTCCTTCAGAAAATTTAAGCTTATTATCAATTTTTATGTATAGGAATATCTGTTAGTCTCAAATTTCAAGCTTATTATCAATTGTTATCTATAAGAATATCGCTAAGGTCATGGTTATGAGTGTGATGCATATGCTTAAATACAATTGTTAGTAAAACAAATCGTTCATTAGAACTTTTCTCCTCCCACCATGAGTATTAACTCTCTTAGTTGTATATCTAAGGGCCATACTAAAGGCCAATTTAACCATTGTTGTGACATTGTATAACTAATGACTGGACAAGTTCTCAAACAAATAAAAGTAAATTATGTTATACTTCACTTCAAAATGTCTTGAACCACGTGATTTTCATATGCATGAAGATAATGCTAAGGTTTTACCCGTGTCCATTTGAAGCACATGAAGTCATAAAAGATATTTAATAACTATCTTTTGTAGCTCACTGCTCTAATTCAAGATATGTTTTACTATATAGCCATCACTAACCTTAGTATGCCCCACAATCCAACAAAAATAACTTAACAGAACATAAAAGAGCAAGAAATGGATAGTGAATGATAGAAATGGGTTTGAGGAGATAAAAATTAGCCAAGAACAATTTATTTATTTTTATCTTTTCTCATTACTTGTGTATCTTGATTCAACCCTTACACTGGATTTGAGGACAACAGTATGTTGATGCTTGATTTTTTAGATCCTTTATACAAGGCACTTAGTTTCCATACAAGTTGTCACCAGTGATAGTATCGTGACACTAAAAATCCTGGAGTAAATATACCACATCCAATTCACTACAAGGCATATAGAATCTAGTCACGAGATTTGATGCAAATTTTGATCCTTTGTTTTATTTGTGTCGTGTCTAACCATGAGTAAAATGACATTTTATTCAGTTTTCAAGCAACATAGTGTCACGGCCTGAGCTCATGGACAATGGATGACTCGAAGGACAAGAAATCAGAAGACAAAAAATAATAAGACAGGAAATTACATTAACATGAGACATGGAGTTCAAGCGTGTTGAAGGTTGTCGTTGAACCATAAATTACGACTGATGCATGACTTGCAAAGTGGAATGCACTCACGCATGCAACTTGCTTATTGGAGCTATTGAGTAGATAATAATATTGACAAAGTATGGAAGAATAGATGCACCAAGGCGTTTGAAGGAAAAGAAACACTGCCAATATCAACAATAAAACCGATACGGGTTAGAATTGATTTATACAGTACAAAGTTAGTTTGAGAGCATCCAAGGTGAGTCGAACAACAATATTGCATTGCAAAGACTTGAGTTCTACAAGAATTGAGCATAGGGTAACTTCTACAAGTTATAGAACTTCACACCGATATAGAATGATATAGCCCCAAGATAACCTCGGGGACAACAAGTACAATTATAATGCAGTCCTTCGTATTGAGAACACATTCTTATCCATTGGACATCTATTTATTATAACTAATAGCAAGATAATTTCAAAAACAAGAGATATATATATGTGTGTGTGTGTGTGTGTGCGCGCGCGAGTCTGTATATGTATGTATGTATGTACATAGGTAAGTATTATATAGATAAATTACAATATTGTGATAGGTAACTATTATTCAACTACTCAAATGTTGTCTTACATTGGTCAATTCATACATGTATATAAATATATCGAATATGATATGGTTTAATAATCATAAGTACATAAATTTGTACTTAACAAGTTATTAATTCAATTCTTGATTTGATCCCAACAATACACATGTGCTATGCTCGCATCGATGACACAGTTGTGTGTCTATCTCGTCTAGAAATGTCCATCTTACTGTCCATTGAATTTTGCATCCCTAATGTCGTTGCCTCTAAAGCAAAACATCGAATTGCAGAATTTACGTTAAGAGAGGACACATCTATAGGTGGGAATATCTCTAGGGTGCAACATAAAAAGATAACCGGAAGAACCCGTAGTCCAAACCATCGACACTTAGAAAGCAACTCATTGAATCGTATAGCAAGAGCTGATTCGATCAAAGCGGGCACGAGTGGATCAAGCGGAAGAGGATGAGCGCAACTCCATACAATTGTCCAGAGGATACAAAGCAGCAGAATAAGTCGAACATCACATGTTCTTCTTCTTCTTATTACTATAAAAACCTGAACGGAACGATTAGTACAAAAATCCATCCGAATCTCTCATTGTCCATTCGCCAATAAGGCCCTAAAAGCCCCCCTGTCGAAGGCGACGAGAATCGGATTTTCGGAGCACCGGACAGGTTCTGGAGATCAAGAACGTGAGGGGATTAAGCAGCAAAACGCGTGTGCTTAACTACTAATTGACAAATTTGGGGAAGCAAAAGAATTGAAGGCCAAAATTCCATTCCAAAGTCAGATTGAATGCATAGAGTCAAACACTCATCCTTCTCTCTCCTCTCACTACCCACTCTCTCTCTCTTCTTACAGTTAGTTAGTTACAAGGCCCTCACTCTCTCTCTACTCTCTACTCTCTACTCTCTACTGTCGTCGCCTTCGTCTTCTTCCTTTCTTCTTTGTTCTCCCCTGTGCTCCGGAAACCCTAATTCTCGACCCGCCTTCTCTGCAGCAGCAGCAAGCAAGCAGACGCCGCCATGGCCGCTGCTTCTACCCCCGCTGCTACCACTGCTTCCGCCGCCGCCGCCGCCTCCTCCTCCTACAACATCTTCCCGCTCCATGGCCTGCAAGTAGGCGGAAGAAGACGCGGCGGCGGCAAGCGAGAACAGGAGGAGGCGGAGGAGGAGGAGGAGGAGGAAGAAATGGCCGTTCCGGCGGAGGTTCGGGCGGCTGTGCGGGCGCTGGCGGCGGGCTGGAGCCAGCTGCCGCCGCCGCCGCCAGAGGCGCTGCAGGGATGGCAGAAGCAGAAGCAGCAGAAGCAGCAGCAGCAGCAGCAGCAGCAAGAGGAGGAGGAGGAGGAGGAGGAGGAGGAGGAGGCGATGGATGTTCTGACATGGCTGGGGGCGTACTTCGGCTTCCAGGAGGACAACGTGAGGAACCAGCGGGAGCACATGGTGCTGCTGCTGGCAAACCAGCAGCAGCAGCGGCGGCGGCGAAGGAACTCCGGCCATCGCCACCACTATGAGCACGAGGAGGAGGAGGAGGAGGAGGTGGAGCTGGAGGGCGCCGTGATCTGCGGCCTGCGCAGGAAGCTGCTGAAGAACTACAGGAGCTGGTGCGCCTTCCTGAACAGGAGGCCCAACCTCCCGGAGAAGAAGAAGAAGAAGAAGAAGTCATCATCATCTTCCTCCTCCTCCTCCGCCGCCTCCGCCATGGAGCTCACCATGGAGCTCCTGTACAGCGGGCTGTACCTGCTGATCTGGGGCGAGGCCGCGAACCTGCGCTTCATGCCCGAGTGCCTCTGCTTCCTCTTCCACCACATGGCGATGGAGATGGAGCGAATCGTGGGGGGCGAGAGCGTCGACGCGGAGACGGGCCGCGGGCAGCTGCCGGCGTCGTTCGGCCGCCGCGGCTTCCTGCGCACCGTGGTCCAGCCGATCTACGACGCGGCGAGCGGCGAAGCCGCGGCGTCGATGAATGCCACGGCGCCGCACTCGGCGTGGCGCAACTACGACGATCTCAACGAGTTCTTCTGGTCCGATCGCTGCTTCGCGGAGCTCTCGTGGCCGCTGCGCAGGTCCTCCGCCTTCCTGCGCACTCCGCCGCAGCACAAGCCGCCGATCAAGGCTTCCTCTTCCTCTTCCTCTTCCTCTTCCGCCGCCGCCGCCGCCGCCGCCAAGGTCGGGAAGACCGGGTTCGTGGAGCAGCGATCGTTCTGGAACCTCTTCCGCAGCTTCGATCGCCTCTGGACCTTCCTCATCCTCGCGTTCCAGGCCATGGCGATCCTCGCCTTCAGCAGCAGCGGCGACGGCGACGGCGGCGGCGGCGGCGACGACGACCCGACAAGAAGAAGAAGAAGAAGAATGCCGTGGCTCGCTCTCCGCGATGATCGCGACGTGCAAGCCACGCTGCTCACCGTGTTCGTCACGTGGGCGGGCCTGCGCTTGCTGCAGTCGATCCTCGACGTCGGGATGCAGTACAGCCTGGTGTCGGGAAGGACGCGGCGGCTGCTGGGCTGGAGGATGCTCCTCAAGGCGGCGGCGGCGGCCGGCTGGATCGTCGTCTTCTCCGCGATGCTGGCGCGCGTGTGGCAGCGCCGCCGCGCCGACGGCGGCGGCTGGTCCGCCGAGGCCGCCCGCAGGGCCTCCCAGTTCCACGCAGCCGCCGCCGCCTTCCTGCTCCCCGAGGCCCTCGGCTTCGTGCTTCTCGCCCTGCCATGGCTATGGAACCTCGCCGAAACCTCGGAGTGGAGCCTCCTCCGCGGCCTCTCCTGGTGGTTCCACACCCCCACCTTCGTCGGCCGCGGCCTCCGCCCCGGCCCCCTCGCCACCGCCAAGTCCTCCCTCTTCTGGGCCCTCGTCCTCGCCTCCAAGCTCTCCTTCAGCTACTTCCTGCAGATCGCGCCCCTGGTCGAGCCCACTCGGCGGCTCCTGCGGCTGCGAGCCCCGCCCTCGTCGTCCTACTACGAGCTCTTCCGCGGCCACGACCGCTTCGTCGCCGTGCTCCTGCTCTGGGCGCCCGTCGCGCTCGTCTACGCCATGGACCTGCAGATCTGGTACGCGGCGTTCTCGTCGGCCGCGGGGGCGTGGATCGGGCTGCGCGCGCACGTCGGCGAGATCCGCAGCGTGGGGCAGCTCAAGCTGCGCTTCCCGTTCTTCGCCAGCGCCGTGGGCTTCAATCTGATGCCCGAGGCCGAAGAGGAGGAAGAAGAATCAGAATCAGAATCAGCAAGGGTGGAAGCACAGCGGCCGCGCCGCCGCCGAATTCTCCGGCTGCTCCGGAACGCGGTGCGCCGGCTTCAGCTCCGCTACGGGCTGGCGACGAGGAGGGCATACACGCGCGAGGAGTCGTGGAAGTTCACGCGGCTGTGGAACGAGATCGTCGCGTGCTTCCGCGAGGAGGACCTGGTGAGCGACCGCGAGGCGGAGCTGCTCGCCATCCCGCCCGACCCGTGGAACGTGAGCGTCACGCTGTGGCCGTCGGTGTTCGTGGCCAACGAGGCGCTCGTCGCGCTCGGCATCGCGCGGAGCTGGAGCCCGCGCCACGGCGGGGCGGCGCGGCTGTGGGCCAAGATCTGCAAGAGCCAGTACCGCAGGTGCGCGGTGATCGAGAGCTACGAGAGCCTGAAGCGCGTGCTGCTGCGGATCGTGAGCGACGGCAGCGCGGAGCGCCGGCTGCTGGAGCGGCTGTTCTGGGAGGCGGAGGAGCGCGTGCGCGGCGGCTCGTTCTGCCGCGATTACAAGCTCGCGGAGCTGCCCAGGCTGCATTCGCGGGCGGTGGCGCTGGTGGAGCTGCTGCTGCTGGAGGAGGAGGAGGAGCCGCCGCCGCTGCGAATGGCTCGGGTCGTGGAGGCAGTGCAGAACTTGTACGAGGTCGTGGTGCGTGATTTCTACGCGGCGGCAACGCCGCGAGCCGCCGATGGCGGCGGCGATGGGCTCTTGTTCCTGAACGCGATCGAGCTTCCCCCGAAGGCCGACGATTCCTTCTACCGGCGGCTCAGGCGGCTCCACACGACCCTCGCCACGCCCAAGGCCATGGCCGCCGACGTGCCCAAGAACCCGGATGCGCGCCGCCGGCTCGCCTTCTTCAGCAACTCGCTCTTCATGAGCATGCCCCGCGCCCCGGCGGTGGAGGAGATGCTCGCCTTCAGCGTGCTCGCGGCCCACGCCGACGGCGACGTGATGTACACGCGGGAGCAGCTGCGCAGCCCGAACGCCGACGGCGTCACCATGCTCTTCTACCTGCGCAGCGTGTACCCCGACGAGTGGGCCAACTTCGTGGAGCGCAAGGGGCTCGCGGCGCTCGGCGGCGACGACGCGGCGGCGGCGGAGAAGGTCCTGTGGGAGCGCCACCCCGCGGAGCTGCGGCTGTGGGCGTCGTACCGCGGCCCGACGCTCGCCCGCACCGCGCGCGGGATGATGTACTACGAGCGCGCCCTCGAGACGCTGGCCGCGCTCGAGGGCAACAACGCGGCCGAGTATTGTGGAACCGCGGGGATGAACGCGGGCGGTTCAACGAGGAGGAGGAGGAGGAGGGGGAGGAGGAAAGGCGTGGTGGCGATGAAGTTCGCGTTCGTCGTCGCTTGCCAGCTCTACGGCCGGCACAAGCGGAGCAAGGACGCGCGCGCCGCCGACGTCCTCTTCCTCCTCAAGCGGCACGCCGCGATGCGCGTCGCGTACGTCGACGACGACGCGGGCGGCGGCCGCCAGCATTACTCGGTGCTCGTCAAGCACGACCGCGCGCTGGGGCGCGAGGCCGAGGTGTACCGGATCCAGCTCCCGGGCCCGCCGGCGCTCGGCGAGGCGAAGCCCGAGAGCCAGAGCCGCGCGCTCGTGTTCACACGGGGCGACGCGGTGCAGGCCGTCGACGCGCACCAGGACGGCTGCTTCGAGGAGGCGCTCAAGATGCGCAACCTGCTGCAGGAGCTCGGCTGCGGCCGGCTGCAGGTCGTGG
>JBBBWG010028312.1:0-34243 GCA_037176905.1 Azolla pinnata
CATAGCCTGGATAGCATCTACTTTACTCGGTGCAGGCTTTCTTCCATAGGGGCCACAAAGATGACCCACAATGACCAATTCCTGAATTCCGAATTGTTACCTTGTTTACGGGTTGAAGGTCTTGAATAAACCTTAGCGAGCCATTTTTCTTTGGGACAGTAAACCAGCGGCTGGAATACGGAGCATTTGATGGCTCTAAAATTCCCATCCGGACCTTCTCCTGTAGGAGCTCAATCAATTTCGGAATGTGTGCTCTGGGGACGGGAATTGGTTTAAGATTCCAAGGTACGTGAGATATAGTGAAGATGATCATCGGCTCCACCGAGACTCGATAAGGCGATTTAATTGTTTCCCATTTACATTTTCGAAATTTAATAAAATCGTTCTACAAGTCCGGTTCTGTTGTGAGCTTCACTCGAATAAAAGGCCTCCGTTCTACGGATCTACTACTTGGGAAATCCATTCGAATCACACGCGACACAAGCGAGCATTGCCAACTGCTATTTTACTTGCACTCCCGAAACATGGTTATCTTAACGCAATTTAACCCATCGACGTAGAGCTTCGCTGCTTCTAATGATGACATAGATACACTCTTTGGAGTCTTAAATCGTCAACGAAGGTATTGTTAGCAAACAAATATTAATCTGAAAGCAATGCGCGACGTATGAAAAAAATTTTAACCTTTAACCGTAAGAACCTCTTCGGAAGGAACCGCACGCCGAGTATCGACATATTGAGCACTTTTCTTTGTTGTTGTTAGAGGGCCATGTTAGAGGCAATGCATTTATTAGATTAAACTTAGTTAACGAGGTAAATAATGTCCAAGAATATATTTTCTCACCATCCAAAATACATATTGCTATAGTATATTTAAGGACATTTGAGTGCAATCAATTTTTACGTTGCGAGGCAAGATGATATTTATGGTTCTTCGGACGTAGTTATCAAGAAACATGAAATATTTCGTGTTAAATGGAAAGATGGCTATTTTTACATTATTAGTAGTGGTGTACCTAAATAGAATTATATAATACCTATGTGATTATTTTCATCACCGATAGATGATTACCCTAGTTGCAAACCCCATGATGCTTCTAGTAAATTATCACATTGTAGCAAAGGTCAGAAACATGTTTGCGTCGATGCGTGATTTGGTGCATGCACATTAGACAACACAGTTCATGAACTCGCTTGATTGATATCGAATTCGTAATGTAGGAAATCCGGCGCTCGGAAATCGCCGCAATGCACACACCCACACCTCCTTTTGTCGTTGACAAGATCTGACTGTTGACGATGAGATTGATAGCCACTTCCTGCGCTTACATCCACCACAACGTTGGGAAGTGGACCCATGTGCGCCGACGATACATGACGTTCTCCAGCGTTCTCTCCCATCTTCACATTAAGGAAAGTTACTGTGCAAATCTCAATCCGCCGATTGTCGCAAGGTTTAGGGTTTAGGGTTTGAAACACAGGCGACAATCGGAAGGTTCTCATCGGATCACTGGGCCCCCCTCCATCATCAAATCATGAGCCGACAAGAAGAACACTTGTGATTCATTCCGCTATGGGGCTCACCATTTCGGCTCGATTCGGCGTACTATTATCCACCTTGAATTCTCAAATTCATCTCGGTCGAGCTGCCCTTTTGACGTGTTGAGAAGGGTATCTAATAGCATACCAGATTATGCACCCATTGATGGAGTCGGGTGCCCGATCCGGTCATCCGCCCCGTTGCCCGACGCAGTTAATGCCGAGGCCCTAGTATGACCAGAAGAAAATCATCAAATCAATCAATGAATGCTTCTAGATGATGTTACATATGCCACCATTAATGGATCTTTCTTTCTTTGTTTTGCTCAAATGTATGAAATGAGGGAAGGGGGGTAGGTAGGTGGATGATATGGTGGGCCTTACTTAATCCCCATACCTGTAGACATTACCTTTAAAAACTTGCTGCTGATTTTGGTGGGGGAAGGTGGAGCTGGAGCTGCCCATGGCCCCATGAATCTCTCAATCAAAGGACAAACCAGAGAAAAAAAGTTAGGGGAAAAAAAAGAAAAAACCCACCATGAATTCAGCTTAGCCCATCATTGGGGGCTGCATCTGAAAGAAAAGGTTGGGGATGAGAGCCATGGCAGAAGGTGAATCAATGGATGTGTACATACCTGCATAATGGGGGAAGATGCTGGCTGCTCAGAGTCAAGCCTTCCTTCCATCCATCTTCCAGCTTGGAAAATTGATTGATTCCATATCTGTCTCTGCCTGTGCCTTCTTGCCTGTCTGTACAAAAGGAAGGGAAGATAGATAAGCCAGCTGATTCACATACTTAGAGAGTTTTCTGGAAGTGGGTGTGTTGCTTTTGCTTGCTAAATCACATACAACATACACAGCTCAGCCAGTTAGTTGGAGCTGATCCATCCTGTTTCCCACGTTGAGTTTTGCTCGTAGGAAGACCGCCCAGCCGGTTAATTGTTACAAGTGGGTATGTATGTGCCTTGCTTCCTCACATACACAGCCCAGCCAGTTCGTTGGATCTGATCCATCCTGCTCGTATCAGTTCCTGTTTTGCTTGCTTGTAGGCAGATAGCCAGCAGATTATACCTAGAAATTTTAGAAGTGGGTGTGTTGCTTGCTTGCTTGATTCCTTACATACACAGCTAAGCCCAAGTTCGTTGGAGCTGACCCATCCTGCTCTTATCAGTTCTTGTTTTGCTTGATTGTCGGAAGATAGCCAGCTGATTAATTATACTCCGAGATTTGAGAAGTGAGTGTGTTGCTTGGTTGCTTTGCTTGCTTTGCATACATACACAGCCAAGCCAGTTAGTTCGTTGGAGCTAATCCATCCTGATAGCCAGCTGATTATACTCGGAGATTTGAGAAGTGTGTGTGTTGCTTCCTTTGCCTGCTTTGCTTGCTTGCACAGCCAAGGCAGTTAGATAGATGGAGCTGACCCATCCTGCGCTGATCAGTTCGTGTTGGTTTGCTTTGTGGTAGACTGGAAGAAAGCTCTTCTTCTGATGAGTTCTTGTAGTTTTGCTTGGTAGCAGCTGGAAAGAAAGCTCTTCTTCTGATCAGTTCTTGTTGTTTCGCTTGGTAGCAACTGGGAAGCTGGGAAGAAAGCTCTTGTCCTGATCAGTTCTTGTTGTTTTGCTGGTAGCTGCTGGAAAGAAAGCTCTTCTTTCTGATCAGTTCTTTGTTGGTTTGCTTGGTAGCAGCTGGAAAGAAAGCTCTTCTTCTGATCAGTTCTTGTTGTTTCGCTTGGTAGCAACTGGGAAGCTGGGAAGAAAGCTCTTGTCCTGATCAGTTCTTGTTGTTTTGCTGGTAGCTGCTGGAAAGAAAGCTCTTCTTTCTGATCAGTTCTTTGTTGGTTTGCTTGGTAGCAACTGGAAAGAAAGCTCTTCTTCTGATCAGCTCTTGTTTGTTTTGCTGGCAGCAGCTGGAAGAAGAAAGCTCTTCTTTTCTGATCAGTTCTTTGTTGCTTTGCTTGGTAGCAGGCGGGGAAAGAAAGCTCTTCTGCTGATCAGCTCTTGTTTGTTTTGCTGGCAGCAGCTGGTAGAAGAAAGCTCTTCTTTTCTGATCAGTTCTTTGTTGCTTTGCTTGGTAGCAGGCGGGGAAAGAAAGCTCTTCTTCTGATCAGCTCTTGTTTTGTTTTGCCGGCAGCAGCTGGAGGAAGAGAGCTCTTCCTTCTGATCAGCTCTTTGTTGTTTTGCCTTTGCAGAAGCTCCGATCAAGCAGGAGGTCCAGGAACTGCGGGAGAGCGGAGATGGAGATGGCGAAGAAGAAGATGGTGGTGGTGGTGGTGATGGTGATGGTGGCGGCTATGGCGATGGCAAGGATCGAAGGGGAAGCAGCAGCATCATCAGCATCAGCAGAAGCAGCAGCAGCATCATCAGCATCGACAGGGGAGTGCCAGACGTACATCACGACGCTGGTTCCATGCCTGTCGTACGTGCAGGGGCAAGCGGAGCTCCCTTCCCAGGCCTGCTGCAGCGCCGTGCTTCCCATCCACAGGTCGGCGCCTCAGTGCCTGTGCGAGCTCGTGCTCGCCGCCGCCGACCATAGCCCCAACATGCCCTCGCTCAACGTCTCCCTCTCCCTCGCCCTCGGCCCCGCCTGCAACATCGACACCGATCCCACGCGCTGCCCCCGTTCGTCGTTTCTCCGCTCCTTTCTCTGCATCTGATTCTCCATCCGCCATCGCTGTCACAAGCACACCACGTTTCATGCTCCGCCATCGCCATCGCCATCGCCATCGCCGTCACAAGCATACCACGTTTCATGATGCACCACGTTTCATGCTCCGCCATCGCCATCGCCGTCACGAGCATACCACGTTTCATGATGCACCACGTTCCATGCTCCCCCATCGCCATCGCCGTCACGAGCACACCACATTTCATGGTGCACCACGTTTCCTGCATCGCCATCGCCATCGCCGTCACAAGCACCACGTTTCCTGCACCACGTTTCCTGCGTCGCCATCGCCGTCACAAGCATACCACGTTTCATGATGCACCACGTTTCATGCTCCGCCATCGCCGTCACAAGCACACCACGTTTCATGCACCACGTTTCATGCACCACGTTTCATGCTCCGCCATCGCCATCGCCGTCATAAGCACCACATCTCATGCACCACATCTCATGCATCGCCATCGCCATCGCGGCATCGCTGTCACAAGCACCACATTCCATGCACCACATTTCATGCAACGCCATCCCCATCGCCATCGCCGTCACAAGCACCACATATCATGCACCGCTCCGCCATCGCCATCAGGAAGCACGAATCTTGTGTGAACCCCGTCTCTCTGAAACCTCGTTTTGCTTCTCTTTTCTGCCAGGCCTCCTCAACCTTGCTCCCGGATCGTCTGACGCCAAGATCTTCCCCACCGCACCTGCCACAAACTGTAAGTGTTGTGCGTGTTGCAAGCCGACCTTTTTCATTCATCACTCGAGTTTCCCGTAAGATCGGAGCTTATCCATACGCACATAGATCGAACCTCCTCGAAGGATCAGCCCTCCCATGTCTCTTCGGGGCTTTCTTTCTCCACATCTTTTTTCCCAGCAAACGAGGAGGAGATCGATCGAGTGCGGGCTGCTCATCAGATCCAACTGTGTCAGTTCTATTTAGGTCGTCTGCATGATGATTCATACTCATCTAAACGTAGCGAGCGATCACAGATCAAGCATATTCTCTCCTCGTTGGTAGACGTAGCAAATGAGATCAGGATGTAGGCAGATGTGGTCGCTGCATATACACCATGGCAGGGGCTTGGAAGGCAAGGCAATGGCGATTTGAGCGAGAAATCGCATGATACTGTGTTGCTTTTGTCTCCTGCTCGAGACGCAAACTATGCGTTGTGTGTAGCTCGAGCAGCGGAAACCCTAATGCGCTCTTCCTTGTCTGTGTGGCCATATCCTCTTCAGCGGGTTCGACGCCATCAACGCCGTCCACGATGACTCCATCCGCGCCATCCGCACCAACAACAACAGGCTCATCGGGCGAGATGAAGCCGCCATCGCTGGGGCAAGCATCGCAGGCGGCGGCGGCAGCGCTTGGGCCATCGCTGGTGCTCGTGGCTGCGTTCCTCGCCCTCATCACAGTCTGATGCAAAGAGATTGAACTGATGATGATGATGATGATGATGATGATGACGACCTCTTCCGCGCCCTTCTTTCCTTCCTGTTGTTGGTCTCTTGCTTCTCCCCGCTGTGGCGAGCTCGCTCTGATGCCGGCCATGGCCGCTTCTGCATCGGAACCGCGTCAGAAATCTCTGCCATTTCCGGGGGAGCTCTGATGAATGGCCATGGTTTTCTGCATCAGAAATGCTCTCTTCCATTTCTTGGAATTGGGGGAAGTTCGGAGCTGCTTAATTACTTTCAATTCCAATCTCTCTTAATCCTCGCTAATCCTCTCTTAATCACGGCCTTCATTCTTGCATGATTTGATGGTGGAAACCGCTAAAAGAGATTAGCGGCGAATGTTAGAAACCCTAAAAGAGATTAGCGGCGAATGTTAGAAACCCTAAAAGAGATTAGCGGCGAATGCTGGAAACCCTAGAAGAGATTAGCGGCGAATGCTGGAAACCCTAGAAGAGATTAGCGGTGAATGTTGGAAACCCTAAAAGAGATTAGCGGCGAATGCTAGAAACCCTAGAAGACAGATTAGTGGTGAATGTTGTTGGAAATCCTAGAAGAGATTAGCGGCAAATGTTGGAAACCCTAAAAGAGATGAGTGGGGAATGTTGGAAACCCTGGAAGAGGTGAATGTCGGAAACCCTAAAAGAGATTATTGGTGAATGTTGGAAACCCTAAAAGAGATTAGCGGTGAATGTTGGAAACCCTAGAAGAGATTAGCGGCGGCGAATGTTGGAAACCCTAGAAGAGATTAGCGGCGAATGTTGGAAGCCCTAGAAGAGATTAGCGGCGAATGTTGGAAGCCCTAAAAGAGATTAGCGGCGGCGAATGTTGGAAACCCTAGAAGAGATTAGCGGCGGCGAATGTTGGAAACCCTAGAAGAGATTAACCCTCGACCTAATCTTAATTTTGCCGCCTCATCTTCGAAGTCCCCCCGATTCGTTGGTAAAGCCGATCAAACATCTCGAACTATTGGGTGGGTGGTTCTTGAAAATCCGGAAGCCTTTTTGGATCAACTCGTTGGCGGCGTGATTAAGATTCGTGGTAAAACAAGATTCGTGGTAAAACAAGCGCGGAAGATGCAAGTCGTTAGTCGCGTTATTGACCGTAAAACCAGGGCCCAGTTCGAGTCTTCAATGCGTGATCGACGGTAAAAACGAGTGCGAAAAACGAGTGATCCGCTGACGTGTGATTAACGATAAATGCGGGGCTAGAACCCCCAAGTCCCTAGAACAGCACCGATTTGTTGCTATAGAAATTGTTGGCTTGAACTTGTGCCCTTTATTCTGTACAGTTTGCTGACGACAAAGAATCTGGTGAGCCCGAGAGCAATGTTGGCATTATGTCAATAATCATCGCATTCAGAATCCTCCGTATTTCTGCATTCGTGATTAAAAATGTGGTTTCTCAGACACAATCTGCAGGCTTCGAATCCTCGAGTAAAACCAAATTTTTACCAGAGATTCACTCTCCATTCACCAAAAGCTCGAGTTACCGAGTAGTGAGGAGAACGCATCCAAATTCTTCCATGTGTTTTGGTGCTAGAACAATATCAGCTCTAACCATTGAGATGCAATAGGGTCTCGTGAGTTCCCGCTTATTAATAGATAATTGGGAATCTGCGAAGAAACCTTCGATCGCAAAAAGAAAAATAAAGAAAATAAGCATTGTTACGATAAGTTAAGAACTGGTTTTAAGTGGTTTTAGATTATGGAGATCTTCTGTGAAGCTTCAAAGGTTACTTTTAAATATGGAAGAAGAAGAAGAAGTTCTTAGGGTTTAATGCTTAATATTAATAATAATAATAAGCAACTTTAAGCAAAAACATGTTATCTGCTTTTATGTAAATAAAAAAATATATATCTCTTAGCAAAACTCGTTTCATTAGTTATAACTTGGTCACAAATTACATTTATACTATCAACTCAAACAATATATAGTAACCCTAAACCTATCAATTTGATTAGGTAATTGAATGTCGAAACATCCAACGACAATGTTGGTATCTCTGTAATACACTTCCATTGTTATAGGAATAAAATAGGTGTGTTTTAATTCTCATGAAACAAAAGTCTTTCTGTCGACAATCTACTAAACAATTCAGATTGAGTTGATTAACTTATATTTCTAGTTGTCTACTAGATTTGTTCGAATAATGTCAAACACATACAATCTCGGTATTCTCAAACTTGATTATCACCCAATGTGCTCTCAAACCCCAATAGTACTCATCTCCTGGTTCAAAACCTCAATGATTCCACCTACACACATGATCTTAGAGATAAATAGCTCATAACCCCTCGACAGCACAATTGAGATTTGACCCAATGTGACCAAGAGAAACTGACTTCAACGTGATTGAGGAGGATGTTTCAAAACGCTTGAGAATGTAATTACATTATGTCAACATGGAGAACCAAGCCCAACCATTCTAAACATGCATCAATCACTATAATAGGAGAAACGAGTGAGATTAGGATGATAATGAATAGAAAAGGTAGAGAAGAGAAGTGAGGATCGGGGGCCAAATTATGAAGTACTTAAGGCCTGATGGAATTGTTATATGAATGGAATAAGAAAAGCAAATACATATATTATAATATTATTTGTTGCCAGTGTGATGATCTTAGAGCTTGTTACCAAACATCAAATGTTTAGCTGATAGAGGCATGACGATTATATGTATGAGTAGAGCCGGTTCAATAACAATGCTTTTGTGAGCCATTTACAATCCTCAATCATGTTGGTTCACCTCTTGACTTTCTAGCAAACATAAATGTCCATCCAATTTTCAATATGAATCGTCTCAAAGAGCTTTTGGGTTTTAGCAATAATTAACTTCTCGCGAAAACTTGGGTAATTTTTTAGGGATTTGAATTTTAACCTTATAACCCATATAAAATTCTCGATTCTAGAATCAAACATTTAAGCTTTAAGCAAACTCGAGAGTTTGAAATTAAGTGGATGATAGTTATGTTGATAAACACTTGGAGCGAAAAGATTATATTTTAATAATCTAACTTTTGTCATTAATTTGTGAACATTACACTACACCTAGACTTCAACACAATACCTTATATCATATAATCCCGAGCTTAACTATTGAGATAACGTATTATTATATAAAATTGTCATAAATACTACTTTTCATAACATTGAGATCATTGAACCATAGAAAACTCTGGAACATTCTGCAACATTCTAGAATCTTTAACATTCTAAAATACTTTGGGTATATAATATTTTACAAATGTCTAGGTTATTTTATAAGAATTTATAAATAGAGACATATAAATCATATCAGATCAGTTCGAATCAACACCATTCTTAAGTTTCGGAAACGTACATTGTATCCAACTCCTCTTGTATTTATTGTATTTTAAGAAATACATTTTTCTCTTATTAGTCCGCTCTCCGCTCTACTTCTCTTTTCTTACATATTTCTTCAATTTCTTGCTCGATTCTGATAGCTCCTAATTACAAGAGTGTAAGTTTTTAAAGAGAGTATGTATGTTACAAACATAACCATTAACTCCCCTCTATACTATAGGGTCAAGTACACGTGGGTTGGTTCATTGACAATTTAATATGAAGATTAAAAGTCTTCAATCTTATGGTTAAAGACGAAGATATGAGATCTCTAATGTATAAAACAAGGCAATTTGGGTCTATAAAACAAAGGTAATTATATTCATGAGGGAACCCCAAGAGGTATATGTGGAGACTTTAACTATTCAGTATGGATGTCGCTTTATCTCTTTCGACTCTAATCAATGTGATTAGTCACAATGTTATAAATGACACTAATGGTGGCTTCAATCTATCTTGATCACTATTTTATCTAGGGGTGGTTAGACGATCTAACCTTCTTCTTTTGCTCTTTTTTTTATTTTTCTATTAATTAGCTTAACAATTAGTTAGTCTCTAACAATTCTAAATAATGACATTAAAAAGTTTTAAATATCCTTAAAATATATTGTTTACCATCTATTTGAATACTATTTTAGGCACATTAATGAGGTTGCAACTAAGTATTGCCTTATATTTAAGTTGGGTATTTTCATGGACACACAAACCACAAATGACAAGGCTACGAATGATGAGGCTATGAACTTTGGAAATTGTGAACAACAAAGAGCGTGAAGAGAAAGATGAGATAAAAAAAACAAGATCGAACGAAATGAAAATACTAGATCGGTGTGTCAATTACTGACGATGAATCCTTTGACCAGGATCAACGATGTTACAAGTATTTATATTTGCAAGTTAAAGTGACATGCATCCAAATATTACATAATATTTTAGAACATTCTAGAACATTTTATAATGAACCTTTTAAAACGTTCTAGGAATCTCTGATGCACATTACTCAAGAGTATTCCTAAATAACAATTAGTACATATATAAAGATATGTATATTGATATCAGTATAGTTAAATACAACATTTTCTTAAGTTGAAGTTATGAGTTCGATCCTAACCAAACATATATTTTATGTTACGATATTGTGACATTATCCTCCTCTTTATAACGGTGTAAGAGTGAGTTAAAACAAGAATGAAGAAGATGAATAGGTGTTGGTAATTACCATGTACAACTTGCCGACACTAATATGCTCTAGTCTTCTACAAATTTTAAGTTGATGACGCAACAAGGGCTTATGAGGTCAAACAAAGATCAATTACAAGTGGTATCGGAGCAAATTCAGGTTCACTTAATGATACAATATAAGAAGAGGAAGAACGAGCTTGAATCGACACCTCAAAGATAGTTGACTCCACTCTAAGCATCTGCTTGAGTTTGTAACAAATTCAAGGAATGTCTGGATCAACAATCAATGAAGATGTGGAGGTTGAAGCAAGATTGCAACGAACAAAATCTCAACACAAAAATATAATGACATCATGTGGTGTGGTCATTGAAAAAACGATAATTAATTATGCCATGAACAGGAAACTCAAATGCAAGGCAGGTACTTACTGTTACAAATATGACAAGAAGAAAATGAGGTAAAAATAAGAAGAAAATATATTTATTACCAGAAAACTTAGAGTACAAGACACAAAAGACTGACATTAAATCGAAATGGTTCAATATTGAGGCCGATTGACCTTTTATACATAGCTAGGGATCATGCATGCCTGCCATTTGTCTATAATATATGATTGCCACTTGGTGGCTTTGATGACTTGCGATATTAATAGACATCGCAACTCGTTTTCCTAATGTTAATATATTATGATTTAAGATATTATCAAGCGTTAAAATGCAACATGTATTAGTTAAAGTGAGATAGCTTGGCGGATAAGATTTTGGGTATTTATACTTAAAGGCCATAGGTTCATTTATACATATAAACCATTTTGTATTGGTACTCGTGACACTTAACGAGAAAATATTGTTGACATTGCGAATCAAACCAAATCTTAGTTTATGCATTGTAATCCTTACAAAGCCATTACGATTATCTTCTAACTTGAAAAAGATACTCGCTTTGCAGTAAATATATATACCATGAGTAATCAATCAGAGCATAAGGTGGAGACCCACGAGAAAGCTTCTTTACCGACACGCCGAACCTTGATTCGTGCATTGCAACTTAAGGAACTCGCAACCGGGATGTGATCCGTTGCCAGGCCATTCTGGCTCCAATTCAAGCATGCATCTTTCCAGCGCCTCGAACTCATATGCAACCAACCATATGTCTCAAGTAGATAGGCCGGTGACAAACATCGAGCCTTGGTTGAAAGGAGGTAGGTCGCTGCCGAGATCTGATCCGTTGCCAAGCCATTCCGGCTTCGATTTCAAGCACGCGAAATGTCTTTCCAGCGCGTCAAGCTCGCATATACGACCAACGAACATGTGCCGAGTAGGAAGGCCCACGAGAAGTCTTCTTCTGCATTGGTTCATGCAGTGTAGCTCCGAAAAAGGGGAGCTGCTGCCGGGACTTTGATCTGCGCTACCAAGCCATTTTCGAGTCCGAAAATTCCAGCATATATGCAGTCTTTCCGTCACTTCGAGCTCATACACGCAATCAAACCACTACACATGCATGTCTTTGTTTGCAGTGTTTTCTCTTTGTTTTCCACTGTTGTTTGTTTGTGTTCAACTTCAGGCTGATCTGATCTGATCTGATCTGATCTGAGCAGGAATTCCGGCCATAAATGTAAATAAGAGAAACAAGTCAGTCCCTCCGGACGCCAAGACGCTTAGTTAATTAGAGCACATAGAAAAGCTTCAGTTCCGCGACTCACACACACCCCTCTTCTTCATCGTCATCGCGTTCGCCGTCGCCATCGCCATCGCCATCGCCATCGCCATCAGAAGAGGAATATCATCCGCCGCGACGGTGACAGGGATAGAGATACGAGCAACAAAAGGCGGCTAGAACACGCGGAGAGCTTCTGTCTCTCTCTCTCTCTCTCTCGCTGTCCGTGCTTCCCTTTCCCTGGTTCCAAGAAGAATAGGACGCATCCGTGCGATCTGGTATCTGCATAGGAACGATCCGGGTCCCTCTGGAAGCTTCCCAGTTTTGGGGGGAACCCCCCCCCCCCCCCCCCCCCCCCGGAGAAAATCGATGAATCTGGCTCGATGTCTTGCAGGTTGAGATCGATCGATGACAGTTTCCTCAAGTATGTCTTCTGTCCTTTCTTTGCCTGCCTTCTTTCTTGTTCCAAAGGCCTTCTTTTGAATGCGGCTTCTGTACTGGCCAATCTCCGAGCGTCCCATCGATTGCTGCGACAGAGGAAGGCTTTATACCATCGGGAGTGTAAAGAAGAGAATTAGAGATGTGCCGTGGCCTTAATTTTTGTCTTTGTGCCAGATACTTGTAAAGTAAGCATTTGCATACTAATATAAGCTATTTGGCAATCGTAAGTGTTTGACCAAAGGTAAAAGGAAAAGATGTTCTTTATAAAAATTTCAGTTATTTTGTGCATATGGCTCGACATCCCGAAAGTAAATAGATCATCCATTCAGAGCAAAATTTGCTCATCGAGCTCAAGACCCAGTACTATATATAGGTTTAGTTTAGTTTGGCATTCACGTATGAGAAATCGCTTCTCCATCACGATGCCGTTTTGATATCAATCTTCAAAGCTAACACTCTATAAGGTAGGTTTAAAGTTTTATATATTGTCTTTACCAGAGAACTTAGCATTCCGTCAGTGTGGTATTTTCTGTTTGCACAACACAAACTAGTAGGCCTTAAATAGGCCTAAAAGTTAGGGCCGGAACATAGAGTGTTCATTTGTTCACTGGCGTGTTATACAAACATTCAGAGGCTAAGAAAAGAGGCATGAAGAATTCTTAAGAATGAACCGGAGATGAAACAAAGCCAGAGCAGGCATCATACATCACCCTCTGAAGAGAGAAACATCCCAAATTGCTGCTTACATGCAATATATTTCTCCTTAAGTGTTCGCAGCTTTTAAGATCTATCTTTTGCCCAGGAAGCATTCTCAGATACCGTTTGATTTCTATGAGAACTTAATGCGGAATGTAGCTACATGAAAACCAATGGGATGGCATGTTCCCATCCCCGTAAATCAGCCAGAGCTTATTATAGCCATCTATATTCTATGAGTGAGGAAGAAACTGAGATGGTGAGTCCCATTTGCACACCCTTCTCTTACTTGGAACTCTGAGAGGGTCAATGAATGTATTCACGTGCACAAAATAGGAAAATGCACAAGCTTAAATCAACTCAAAGTTCTGTTATTAGAGACAATACTTTTTGTATTTGAAATAGATTTTGTTGTAGAATCGTGGGGTAAAGTATACTGAAATGCAGTATTTCAGGATATCAATGAGCCATCTGTGTAGACATAAAGTTATATGGCAGAAGATTTAGTATACACTCAAAGATCAACGTGGTTCCATATCAGAAAGGAACCATAAAATGAGGATCTGTTGCTGTTTCATTGATTTTTGGAAAGCCTTCGACACTATACCAGGCACTAGGTGCATGCGATGTCTTTAAGCCCTCGAAAGTCCCTATAGATATGCAATGGGGATTCTATGCACTATATGAAGTAACATTAGGAAAAGTGCACCCTCTTACTGGGCTGTCGGCTAGAGTAAAACAAGAATGCCCACTATCACCCATTCTCTTTGAGCTTTACATTGATGACTCATCTAAGAGAGTAAGGACCCTAGAAGCTTGCTTATCACGGACAGCCATGTTGATACTAGCTTATGCTGATGATAATTGTGTTGATCTCCAGGGACTTCCAAGTCACCTAAATGATCTACAGCCAATTTTTATCAATAAAGATTCGTTTGATCAACCACCATGAACCTAAAGTGATGGTGTTTAGCACCACTCAAGCATGGTAATGTTTGTTGGCACTGTCTGTTGGCACTTAATATCATCAATACAGCTTGATGAACATGCAGATGCTAAATGTAAGAACAGCTTTAGTCACATGGAATGAATATCAATGCTCTACTATCCTTCTATAATAACTTTGAATGCAGACATCTGAAGATTACCAAAGTGGAAAAGGATTGAGTGATGTGAGCCAATATCATCAAATTAAGTACTGAAAGGACATGGATCAGTGCGACATTTCTTGGTAGGAAGATGGCACACTATAAAGCACTTCCCTTATGCTTTTCACAATATAGTTTTATTATCAAGCCTTTTTCCATGGATACCCATTTGTCTCATGCGCTCTGCATTGGGATAAGGCGGCTCAAAATCTTTTCACTTCACTATGGAAGAATGGATGTGCCAACTATGCCATCAAGGGGTTGAATCACAACAATACTATGTCTGGTGGTGTATCGTATTCTATGAAATAAGAGGATGATATCATTGCCTATGTTTGGTAGTGTATCATATTCTCTGAAATAAGAGGGTGATATCATTGCCTTTCCAAACATGATTTTGGCCCACTACACAAACAGGAATCACAGAAATCTTCTTTGATTCTTTTTTCTGTTAATCAACTAACACAGTGACAGACAGATCAAGGATTGTCTCATTGGTGGAATCTGAGGACGATATGGTAGGCATTGCTCTGAATAGCTAATGGAATATAAAGGCCAAAATTTCTTAGGAGTGTTTTACTAGAACTCTTCTTGACATAGAGAGAAAGAAAATAATCATGACTTTCTTTAGCTCTATGGCCCTTCCTATTTGGCAAATCAATTGAGGAATATCCTAGCGGGCTCTCAGCCAGAGAAATCGAAAGGGGTTAACATAGATCAACCAATTGAAATTTGGCATGCATGTAGGCTATAGACGTGGTTCGTGACCTTGTCACTTTTTTCATCATCAGATAAAGGCTATAATCCAGAGACACAAAAGTCACCTCCCTTGTTTTGGGGATATTTTACAACAAAACCTTTTTGTATATCTTTGTCAAGTATCTTGGGCTATTAGATTTCTACACTATTTTCATATCTTATGTAGCGATATTTATTCTCGTTTCAGGCATGCAAACTTTTGGAGATGTCTTTTCTTGTCCAGGCTTATTGACCATTTTGGCCAATATCAACATAACTTTCGTTCTTTCTGTTTTGAAACAGAAGTCCTTGAACGGATTTGGAATATGTTCCATCGCAAAACGTCTTTTACTCTATTTTGCGGGAGGGGTTTTTTAGCTGAAGTGATGTACATTTTCTCATGCATTCAGCAACGAGGTATGGCAATCCAGTATCACTTCAGAAAATTTAGATATTGAGAAAGTGAGATATGGATACAAATCAGTAGAAGAACAATATCTTTGGTATCTTGTTGCATTTAATAAAAAAACAGGGTGATGCCCTCTGTCTCTTCAAACAAGGCTTTGGCTTACATTAAACGTGGATAATGATACTGCCACAACAGCTCACGATTTTCTTAAGCTCCAAAATATTTTTTCCATGCTACTAGGAAATGGAAGGCTACATAAATGAGATCCTATATAGAACATTTGTAAGGGGATACAATAGATTGAGCAGTAACAATGTGTTATGCCCAATATTGACAGCCAGCTGAACCACACTCCACCAACCTTATCATTGACAAAGAAAGTCCATTATCACTTGGCACTCATCCACCACATCAGAGAACTCTGCATCTTGGAGATCTTTCAAAAGCAGAAGCTTCAATCTCTCTCTCTCTCTCTCTCTCTCTCTCTCCCTTTCTCTGTTCAGAAACTTAAGTTCTTAGTTCTAGATTCTTTACTACCTTATTCACTTATATTTATCTCGATTTTCTATCAGGGTTGATCATAACATCATAAGATACACTATGTTGTTCATTCTCACAACTGACTTTATTTGCGTAAAATACATTAATAAATCCTTGTTACTTTCACAACCAATATAACAACAAGATTAAATAGTTATGTTTGTAATGTACCAGGAACATTTATTATGTAAGAAGAAGAAATGGCATTGGAGAGCACCAAAGCAGCACTTTCAGGGCTGGCGCTGTCAAGCCCTTCAGAAATACATCATGCTGATAATGAACAGCATGTTCCTGTTGGCACAATGAATTGTGAAGAACAAGATGATGTTTGTGGCCCTTCTAATAAAAAGGCATCAGCAGATATTGATGTCAAAGAAGTTTACTTCTTAATCATGCATTTCCTATCAGATGGGCCATGTCGGAAGGCATGTGCCCAGCTTAGAGAAGAACTTGAAGAATACAAACTACTTCCTCGGAGGTATCATGCTTGGTATTCGAGGGAAGGAACATGTAGTGGAAACAAGGAAGATGATGGTGTTTCAGTACCATTAAGCTACTCAGAACTACTTCAGAGGTATGGTGCTTCAGGTTCTTAGCAAGAATTGGATGTTGAAATCATTGATCTACATGTTATTCTCTTATGACCAGGTTTTCCTCCATTGAGAAAACCCACTTGTTAAATCTGCTGGAAGAGTTGGTCAGTAGGAAATCAGAAGGTGGGCCTAGTCATGATGCCAAAAATCCTACAGCAGCTGATGCATCTACACTATTGGGAACTGATTCTGTCTCTTTGTTAAAGAGTATGACCCTGTCACTTCTTAATGATGTATGAATTAGGTTTTGAGAAAACTTAGTATGATGTTTAACACAAATATTAATCAAATGGTTGTCTCTGTAACAGGGAGCAGTGTGATAAATAAAGTACATGGATTCAGTCGTCAAAAAGGGCAGATGTATGGATTAACCATACGAGAATTGGGAGGAGGAGTGCCCCATCATCATCGTGCACCATCAGTTCGTGGGGCTAGTTATCATATTGTTGAGCCATCGGTACTAGTGAATAGGATACAGATGATTAAAACTTTGAGAGGACATCGTAATGCTGTATATTGCGGTAAATTTTCCCTCATCTATTCACATTCATATTATCATTCAATGAAAATGTGCGACACCCAGGATAGCTTGGATATGTTTCTTTTGTTATTTAATGTGCTTGACTTGCCTAAAACGGCGTTCTGTTTATGGTTTCTTTTCCTATCAAAATCTTGACCACCCAGCAAGTATGGTGCTTCTGGTGCCATATCTTATGTGTGTTGGCAAGTAGACATCATCTCTGAAGATTTAATGTGCTTCAGATATTGATTGGATGAACAGATAAGATCCGCTGATGGGATTTATCCTGCAAAGGGAGGGTTTAAGAATTGCTCATATTAGAGGAGCGGAAATCATATATGGTCCTCTATCAGGCCTATGCTTGTAGAATTAAATAGGTTGTGCAAGCTCATTTCCATCGGAAGACTCATCATCATATTTTTAAACGAGTACTTTTTTCAAGCAATTTAAATGACTGCCCTTTTAGAAATATTTTGGTTACACGTAAATGTAATATGCAAGTATTCAGCTTTAGAAGTCTCATATCATATACAACTCTTTGTTCCTTTAGAAGTTAACTCATACCACTAGAAGTTACTGGACTATACAAGCTCATTTACAGAAAGGAAATGCATGCTCACATATTTGCTAGAAAATGGGAGTTTTAGGGAGGGGGCATTACTTTTCAGACATATTTGAAATGTGTCTGCTTCACTAGACATCTTGTACTGCATGTGCAAGCTAACATATGAATATTCCTGGCACATGCTGTACATGATGTCTTGTGATGCAGTATGATTTGTCTAGTGAAGCAGACACATTTCAAAGTCAAAACCCTTGAAGTAGTCTTAGAGTAACATATCAGTCTTAAAATAAGATTGTGAATTATCTCACTCATAATGCTGTATTGGCATCTCAAAGCTTTTTTATGATGTGTAACCAGTGTTGACTCTACTTTTTTTTTGCAGCAATCTTTGATAAATCTGGAGACCACATCATTACAGGATCAGACGATCGCCTTGTAAAAATATGGTCTACAACAACGGGGTTTTGCCTTTGTAGCTGTCGTGGGCATGAAGTATGTTATGAGGTGCTGGCTAACATATGCTCGTAGTTACACAACTATTCTGAATGTTGTTTTCTTGCACTTTCTGTATTACTGTAGGGCGACATTACTGATCTTGCAGTGAGTGCAAACAATCTGCTAATGGCTTCTGCTTCCAATGACTTCGTTATTCGTGTTGTAAGCACTACTGCATATGTCTACTTGTATTTTTTACATTCTTTTGTAGACAATTGTGTGAGTGATCCTTTACATCTTACTCCCTTCTAGTGGCGGTTCCCAGATGGGCTACCTGTGGCAGTTCTGAAGGGTCACACGGGTGCGGTTACAGCAATTGCCTTTAGTCCTCGTCATGGCTGTGAACATCATCTTTTATCGTGAGTATTTTGTTCAAGGAAATTTTGATTTACTAGAACTATTTCTCTCTTGCAGATATTTTTTATTATTGGATGGTAGATAAAAATCTTATATGTAAAATTTCTCAAGGCCTAAGTTAGATGTTGGTTAATACAAAATCTTACGAGAACTATTTTTCTCTTGCTGATACATTTTCTACATAGATGATGGCTTAATGTGATGTATAGTTTCTCTAGTCCCGAGTGATATGTTGGCTACTGAACAACAGGGCTTCTGATGACGGAACTTGCCGTGTATGGGATGCTCGAGATTCTACAATAAATGCTCGCATTTATGCACCCAAGTTAGAAATTCAAGAAAATGGCAAGTATTTTTCTTGCTCTATCCAGATGCTAAGTACAAACTGTGAACTTCTAATTAGCAAGGAAACTGTTCTCAACAGGATCAAATATTCCTGATTCTGTCCAAACAAGTTCTGTCACTAGAACACAGATACTGTGCTGTGCATTTAATGCCAGTGGCACTGTTTTTGTCACCGGAAGTGCTGACAAACTTGCAAGGGTGCGTTCATGTTATTCATGTCATTATAGATGGGTGTTCAAAGGCTTCAATTACTTTTAACTGATATTATTTCACAGGTTTGGGATGCTTGCAGATGGTCAGACGAAAATCATGGGGCACCTAATCATGAAATAGATTGTTTAAAAGGCCATGAAGATGTTGTGAATTATGTACAATTTAGGTAAATACTTTGAGCTGGAGCTTTTTGATGTTTTATCTTAACTGCAAGGCTAATTTCACCTTTCTCTTTGACAAGTGGATGTGCAGCTCCATCCCGGCCTGTAAATCTGGAGATGCGGCAAGGACATTCATTTGGATTAGCAAAGAATGACCGAATCTCAAGATTTTCAAACTCCTGGTTGGTGAACTGTTGTATGGTAAAGGCTAATTACTAAAACAGATTAAGGAAATATCAAATAACAATTCCTTCATTGTATTAGGTTTGGATACGAGAGCATAGTATCTTGCTCTCATGATGGAAGCGCAATTATATGGGTTTCTCGTCCACGGAAATACCATGTGAATATCATATCTATTACCTTGTAGATTCAATGGAAGTGGTTTAAAAACTAGGATATTTTCAAGAATGACTTTTTGGTTTAGAATAGTATTATTCCTATTTTTAGCACTTTATCTGCTTAGCAAACTTTGCATCTCAGGGTAGGAATAGGTGGATGAAGGTCCATCACCTGCGTGTACCACCACCATCTACACCGCCACTCCCACCACCTAGAGGTGTTCTACGACAACGGCTCCCGCCAACCCCTCGAAATGTGAACATGATTATTTGGAGTTTGGATAATCGTTATGTGCTGGCTGCGATTATGGGTAACCACTGGCATGTGAATTCTGTTCTCGTGACTTCACAATAGGTCTAATGCATTGCAATATGGTTCAGATTGCAGTATTTGTGTTTGGAATGCTGTGGATGGAAGTCTAGTGCATTCCCTAACAGGCCATACAAAATCCGTATGTAAAGAAAAACTCCATTTTCTAACATATGATGACAAGTATGGTTTTTTGTTTCAAATGTTGAGTGGGTCTAATTCATTCTCCTTCAGACATACGTTTTGGATGTTCATCCATATGATCCACGGATAGCAATGAGTGCAGGATATGATGGCCATGTTATCATATGGGATGTGAGTATTATGAAAAGATTCAAACATATTTTTCTATCTTTGTAATGTCATTCAATAAGGTAAATGATTGGATGTTTGTAGATCTGGGAAGGGCGTTCTATCCATTCTTACCAGATGGGAGATTTTCACCTTGTTGATGGAAAATTTTCACCGTAAATGTCTACCCTAAACTGGTGTCAGTACTGCAATATATAAATTGTGTTTCCTGATTCCTTTGAAACTTATATGCATGTTTCTGTAGGGATGGCACTTCCATTGTGATTTCTGATGAAGTAGGTCAAATTTATTTGCTTGCCACTGGAGAAGGAAGGTCACAGAAAGATGCTAAATATGACCAGGTATATGCTTGTTGCATATAGGAAGCAATTCATACAGATTGCATTTTCTGACTGTTCCTTGGAATTTCACAGTTTTTTTTGGGTGATTATCGGCCACTGGTACGAGATGTGCATGGGAATGTCCTGGATCCGGTAGAATAATGAGTTTTTCTTCTATTCATTTTTATATCATGTGGTTGTATAGTTAGTGTCATCTGAATGTTTTTTTTATCAGGAAACCCAACTTCCTCCACATCAACGGAATTTACAAGATTTACTCTGTGATTCAAGTAAGTAATCACCTTAAGTGCATCATTCTATTTGTCTGCCAGTTAACTATAAAATATTAATTTTTAGTTCATTCAGCTTCATGGACTGGTTTTCTTGAAATGTTTTGCAATTGTCTTACATAGTGTAACTTGTGAATCAATTCAAGCTAGAATAGATCATAGATCGTAAATCTCCTACTATGTCACTCAGCATATATGGCTTATTTACATTGTCAAATATATTCACTTTCAATTTTTATCAATTTTATTTAGGATATTTTTCACATTTTATTTTATTTTAAGGAGTGTTCAACTTATATATATTTAATGAATAGTGAAAGGGTTTCCTTGCCAGTGGGGCTGAAACCTTGAACAACATTGTCTATAATGACAAATTGCACTCAGTACGTGCAATTTGATGTGAACTTTTGACCCATATAGCTTCAAGCACGTGTATGTGGTCGCATATCTTTCCCCTGTCGCATAGTGTTCCTCTATCCTCCTGTCGCATATCTTTCCCCAAAGGTTTCTCGTTCACTTATTGTCTGAAAAGGCCTTAGACCATGGTGTTTAACATCTTTACATGTCAATTATGAAATATATTCTTATAAAGTATTGTCTATGGACCCTAGCTTTGATGACCTGCATGCATTTTCTTATTAATGCAAGTAGAATCAAATGATTGCAAAAGAAATATTTCAGCCATGTCAACTGCTTATGGGCCGAGAGGAGTTATGGTCAAAACTTCTACGTTGTTGAAAAACACTTCAGGAACTTAGAAACCATAATTTCCGAAATACATGAAGGAGCGTTGGCAAGCCATGTTTTTAACTTTAATTCATTCATCAGAAGCTGTAGTTCCTAATATTGCAATGCTTGATCAAGTGCCATTTGGTGCAAGAAACTTGCTAAGAATTTATTGCACTCTTAATGAGACAATATTCCCATTAAATACTTTTAGCCCCAAATGTCTTCTACTATCTCTACAGAGTGATGTATCAAATGGATTGCGAAGATCTTGGTAGAAACTTCTGGATATCTAACTTCACGAAATAGAAAGTGGCAAATAAGTAGCACAAACCCGTTTTTTTCAACTCAGATATTTTTTGAATTTTAAGTCGCTTATTTCAGATATGAGAAAGCCTACTTTTTGATATCTGAAAGCAATGAACAAATATCACTGATTCAAATATTGTGGTATGAAATAGATTATGCATGTGAAGCCTTTGATATAAAGTTCTTATTTAACTCTGAATGCTGAGCAACAAATAAATACCAGAAAGTCAGAAGGCAATGATGAAGTGCTCTAGTTTCTACAAATAAGATGTAGAATCTTCCTTGAAGAATAGCTCTCTTCACTTCCCACCATTGATATAATTTCAGTACACATCGTTCTCTATGGTTACCAAGATTTCCAGTCTCTTCTACAGAAAAGGCCAAAATAACGTATAAACTTGTCTTGTGATTCAACAACAAATTCATGCTATGCAGGATCAGTCTAATTTTTCTTTCAATTGAGTCTTTTAACTGTTTAAAATTATATCAAGCATATATAAACCTCTCTAAATACTATGGTAGCATTAACTAAAGTTAATTTTTTTATTTTTTTAAGACATTTTCTTTATCTTATGAACATTCTTTAATGATTTGTAGACATGATTCCTTATGCGGAACCTTACCAAACAATGTACCAACAAAGGCGTCTTGGAGCAATAGGAATCAGTTGGACACCACCACCACCACAGTGGGCAGCTCGTTCATTTGAAGAAAGTAGCTATTTAGACAATGGGTTTCCATTGCTACTGCCACCAGATGAGGAGGATGTAGCTCTAGGTACACAAGGAGGCACAAGATGGGTTGAACAGCCTATCGATGATGATGTAATGGACTGGGAACAAGACTCGGTCGATGATGCTGGTTCAGACTACACCCTTAGTTTTGATAATCCTGGTGATGAAGAAGAAATAGAGGGTGGTCTTACCTCTTCTGAAGAACTTTTGGACAGTCTTGAGGAAGAAGATTCATGTGAGGATCAAAGAGCCAGCTTGCGCCGCTCGGAAAGGAACAAAAAAAAAGAAGAGGTGTGCACCCGAAACAAAGATGTATCCTAACTACATTTCCAGCCTCATTTTCTCTAATTGTAATCATGGTTTGTGTTTCCAGGAAATTGGCACATCTAGCCGAAGGTCCAAGAAGCGGAAACACAGTAATGGTAGCAGGGACTATTCCCTGCGAAGTTCCAAGCGTCACCGGAAAAATAAGATATCATTGAAATCCTCAAAAAGGGCAATTGAGGGGGAGTTGCCTCAGAGAAGACCAAAGAGATTGGCTGCGAGAAATGCCCGCCTCATCTTTTCACGCATCAGTGCAGAGGAAGATGAAGAACGAAGTGATGCATATTCATCAGAGAAAGTGGAAAGTGATGGAGAAGAACCATTTTCTTCAAGGGAAAGTCTGAACAGTGAAGAAGAGGGGAAATTGATGGAAAATCTTGAAGATTCTTGGATGGAAGAAGCTGGTCCATCTAAGGTTAGTCAAATTCGTGCGACCCGATCAAATCGGTCAGAAAAATTACGCATTCCATTAAGAAGGCCTATTTATGATACACAAGAAAGTGTGGTTCACCTGGAGCAGGAGATCCATCCCTCTCCCTCCAAGGGCAAAAGATTAGATGATGAATCTGGTTGGCAAAATGATGTTGCTGAAATTGTCAATGGACGACAAAACAGCTCAACTCAAGTATCTATAGGAGAACAGAGATTAAGTGATATCCAAAGAATGGAGGTTGAAGAGATTTCTTCTATTTATGCAAGGGGAAAAGAAAAAACTGTAAATGATCTTGCTCAATGTGATGTGAATCAGACAGAGGGTGATAAGATCATAAATGTTCAGGATTCCCTAGACCAACCAAATGTTGCTTGTCTTCTCCCCCCAAGTGGTTCAAGGGAGCTTTATTATGATCCTGATCAAGAAGGGGAAGGAACCGATCATGACAGGGTGAAGATGTATATGCAACAGAACAATCATATATATGCAAGATTCAAAGAACAGAAAAGCAATTCTGTGGGCAGAGGTGCAGATGGACCAGAACCAGTCCATAACAATAATGTAATGAAAGAAACAAAGTCTAGTAGTAGAAACATCTCTAATGATGAGAGAACTGCTGGATGTGCAACATCAAATCAGAGTTTTGAACCAAATCACTTCTGGGAAGGCCAAGAAGGTGGTGAACAAGACCTGAGCTCTTGCGACTTGCTTATGGACACAAACTCAGTAAAGAGTGTTGAGGAGGACAATATTTCTTCAAGATATTATCTCAGCAATAAAACTGGAGTCGAGCAGTCAGAGAACGGCTCTTCAAGCCATAAGTCTATAGCAGAAATCAACGAAGAACACCTCAAAAATCATGCTCAAACCACACTTATTGAAGGTGACATGATGAACGGTGATAACGATGCCAAGAAAAATGTTTACCTCAAGTCAGTGGCAACTTCGCATGGCAGGCCAAATGTTACAGCAAGTTCGTATAATCACCAATCAATGGGAACAAGTTGGAAAAATAATTCACCAACATGCCTCTGGCTAAGACAGTGCCATTCTGATACAAGGGTCGAGAATTCTTCATCAGAGGATAAAAGCTCAGATGACGACACTAATGAGGGTCATGAGAACCATGTTGAAGAAATTCAAGATTGTCATTTAAATCTTACTTTCAAGAGGGGCAAGAGAAAAATGATGAAGCCCAGGCAGAAGTTGGTTATGGTTGCTGCTCCCGTATCTCAAGTTGAAGTCAGAGAAGAACCCTCAGTATCAGAGTATTCTAATGGGGTGGACAATGAACTTTCATGTGCACTGCCAGTGACCTTAACTTATGTCCGGACAAGAAGGAATCTGGTTGTAGACGAAGAGAAGAGATCTGATGAGAGTAATCATAATGAAAGTAGGGTAGAAAAACGAGAGGGTTTGAGGTGTTCAATGCGACCAAGAAGCAGTGTAGTTCATGCTGAACATGGCAGAAGCACGGATGACATCTCCTGGAAGGGAAATAGGCATAATATGAGCAAAGTTTCTTGGTTGATGCTAACAAAGGTGGAGGAAGGAGCTCGTTATATTCCCCAATTGGGTGATGAAGTTGCATATGTGGTACAGGTAAACATCTCTATGTATTTCAGATGTTCATATGTTATTTTTCATATATTCATTCATATGTGATTTTCTGTGACACCCCCTTTTGATTAGCCATTTTCTATTTATAGGGGCAGGATGAATTCCCTGATTTAGCTAGACTAGAAGACAAAGGTACCCCAAAGAATTTGAGATCACGATTGCGTCCAGTAGAGTTATGCCAAGTTGTTGCGATCGACTATGCAATTATTCCAGGATTCAGTAGTGTAACCTGCAAGCTGACATTAAGGTTAATAAGTGCTGATTGCAGAGCCTATGGAAAGACTTTTAAGTTAACATTTCCAGAGCTCACAGATTTCCCAGACTTCATAATTGAGAAGAGCAGGTATGAAGCTGGTGTGAAGCGAAACTGGACGAAAAGAGATAAATGCAAAGTATGGTGGAGAACTAACACCGTCGATGAAAATGGAGAGACAAAAACAGGAGAATGGTATCCTGGGAGGGTTGTTTCTGTGGAGGCGAAATCACCGCAATTCCCTGGTAGCCCTTGGGAAGAATGTATAGTGCAGTATAAAGGTGATTCCACCGGACCACATAGGCATAGTCCATGGGAGCTGTTTGATATTGATAGTGTTGAACCGTCATTCTCGTGCATCGATGAGGAGGTCAAGTCGAGGATTCTCTCCATCCTCGAGGAACTGGAGGAATCAAGCCAGGTTTGTACTAGTACATTCCTCTTTTGGCTATCTGTTCTCATTATATTTTTACATTGTCATCGTTATTTACGCACTATTATCTGTTTTCATTATGCTACATTGTCATCGTTACTGACATAATATCGTCTTTGTAAGGATGACTATGGCTTCCATGCACTCTCCAAACTGGTTCACAAGGTGGATTTTTTGAGCAAGTAAGTCTTCCTTGTAAGTAGCTATGAGAAAAAGTTGATGAGAAATTTTGAGGTATTATCTTACCTGCTGCATTCTTTTATGTTCGCATGCAGAACACTAGTCCCTGTTTCATTCGAGACAATCAGAGATAGAATACACAACAATTACTACCGCAGTTTTGATGCATTGCAGCATGATGTTCAGCTTTTGCTAACCAATGTAGAAAACTATCTTTCGAAAGACAATGAACTTACAATGAAGATTATAAGATTAGCGGATTTGATTTTAGAAGAACGGTGAACTCATTATCAATGGGGTCCTTAACCTGATCCCACACAGAAGCCCCCCCCCCCCCAAAAAAAAAAACCCCAATTGAAGCAGCTCTGGCAGTTATAATAGTGAGCTGTGAAAAGCTGTATACAGTATGTATAAAGCCATCCCAAAAAAGAAAAGAAAAAAAGCGGGGTTGTGGCTAATGTTGATGAAGACCTCCTCCAGATGATTTCATTAGCAGTTGGCATTCTGGGACTGCTCTTCTCTTCTCTAACATACGGATAAGAACTGTATAGAGCACGATTCAGTGATTTTAGAAGCACATTCAGAGTTACATAAGCTACAAAGCAGGGGAGTGAAGATTGCGGCATTGTTATGACTGCACCATGGAGCAGTTGGACCCGAAACTTTGGATCATAGATTATTATCATATCCAATCAAAAGGTCGGTTCCCTTCTTCTTTTGGATTTAATCCTTTTTATGTGCAACATACTGTGTCCTTGGGCATATACACTCCCCCCCCACCTCCCCCCTCCGGTTCATAAGCACTTGGCACCTCCACATTTTTTTTCTTTCTTGCTATCGTAGTTTTGGCATCACAATCAATATTCCGAGTGAACATCCATTCGCAGGACATTTTGGACATGAATGTCATCACTTGTATAACAAACTCTCTCTGTTGATTTTTAATATCCAACATTTTTATCTCTTTTGCAATAACAAATTTGCCAAACATTTCTCAGTAGATGCTCTTTATTTATGCTTCTTTTATCAGTTTGTGGAATTCCTAAGCATTTATTTTAAGCAGATACTAAAAGCAGTCATAATACTGAGAAGTATTACAGGAGCAATAGCAACATCTCCATTCTATTCATCTCGTCTGTGGACTGCTGTTGATAGGGGTTTGGATTTGAATTTCCCTTAACCATGAGTTTAAAGCTACTACTAGCCATTGCATCTGATATGAGATTGTTGGTCTTCACCATTAGTCAAAAGGGGTCATAAGCCAGTATAGCTAGAGATGAATGTAGAAGGTTTATCCATCGACGTTTAGTTGTCTGCGATTTCTATGCTCTTCACATGCTAGCCTTTTCTGGTTTTCATCAATCAATTGATGGTTCAAATGCCCTGTAAGTGTATAAAGTGAGACTAATTTGCTACCTATTATCTTCCAAAACCATCACGATCAATGGCTCCGCTACTTCTGCAGTATGATCTGGAGGGCAGAGCAATCAACTACAGATTTCTGTTGGATTTATGGATAAGTGGATGATTAATTTGTTCATGGATGTGTAGTTGGTTACGAGGTCAAGGTAGTTGGTTATTATAACTGACATGCTTCCGATGACTTAATAAATATTACACTTGCACATTTCACTGAGTCTAGCTTTGAATCAACTTAGGACAACACATTAGATCCAATTCTGATGGTAGAATTGTTGGGGAAACCAATTCCTTCCAAGTACAAGCTCAGAATTACAACACATTAGATCCATGTCAAGAATGATACATGTCTGAGTCTAGCTTTGAATCAACTTATGACAACACAGTAGATCCAATTCTCATGGATCTGATGTCTTGCTACTATGTGCCTGGAATTGTTGGGGAAACCAATTCCTTCCGAGTACAAGCTCAGAATCACAACACATTAGATCCATGTCAAGAATGATATTAGATCCCAATACTGATGGATCTGATGTCTTGCTACTATGTGCCTAGAATTGTTGGGGAAACCAATTCCTTCCAAGTACAAGCTCAGAATCACAACACATTAGATCCATGTCAAGAATGATATATGTACATTTCTTTGTCAAGGCAATGCAGGTGGAAACTGGAAAACAGAGATGAAACTTCCAATGAAAATCTTGAATACCATCATAGAAGATTTTAAGATCGGTAGAAAGAAGAGGAAGCAAGAGCTTCAGCTTATACTTTCATATACTGGATGATGACAGATTCTTCAGCAGTTCTTTGCAATGTTTCACAAGTTTGGGCAGCATCTCTCCTGCAGTGCCACACAGCATGACATCGGCAAGGCCAGCATTACTAGGGTTCGTGTCACAGATCAGAATCTTTCCCTGTTTCGACTTGCACAGATCTACCACAAAATTTGCTGGTGAAACCTGGGACATGTAGACAGAAAAAACATTGGATGAAAGGAAGTCAATCAAACCTCTTGTGAATACCAGCAACAGATCACTCCATAACCGTTACATCCAACAAATCCCACATCAATTACCTACAGCTCATCTTTACAAGCATTCATCCTGCTGAGCCCCAAGATTAATGAATCAAAGCCTAACAATGAAGCACCCATGCATGTCACATAGTACATGCCTTCGAACTAGAAATAAAAATTAACTGGTACATTTCATGTTAGTTTTAGTTGTTGAAGAACATGGAAAAACAAACAAATAATAATGGAAACTGGGGGGGGGGGGAGGGGGGGGTAAAGGAGAAGCTTCTTAAGGCCTAAAAAACTTCTTATTTATTGGGCAGGATAACGTTTGTACCAAAAAAAGTGTGTCGACGCATCAATATTGAGAATATATCAACAAGAGAAGTACCAAGCTAGATGAAATCAATCCACAAATGGTACTGCAGGCCCAAAGTTTTGCAAAAATCATCAAACTTCTCCCAATTCAGGGCCTTTGTACGTTCTTCAGCATTGTCTGCTGTAAAAAAAATGATCCAAATTGATTTTTCCAGAGAGTTTTCCTCGAATGATATAATCATATTGCACCTCAATGTGCTCTATGTGAGCATGGAATACAGGGATCCTCAAAATTGACAACGTGCACAGAGTGTCGGTAAGGATGGTGGTGACAAAAGACTAAACAACACCCAAATCAACCAAACGCATCTAAACCATAGATAACTCAACAAAGGTGTCAAAGTTGCCCTTCACAACTACAAGTGCCGATAGCAGGTTATTTCTTGGATATACAAGTCTTGCCAAGCATGAAGCAAAAACTAACTAGTATCAAACAATAATTCCAATCTGAGCTAGTTGTGATAATGTCTCAATCCCCCTCGGGATAAAACAACCCAAATAACAAGTACATTTCTCCAGTACTTAAAACATCAGGCTACACGTTAATCTACTCATTTGAAACACCTAGTTAATATAGTCAGTCTTCAGGACCAAAACGCTTCAATACTATGTCAATGTATATTGTTTGACCCCATAATATTTCCTCGTCAACTTGCAATGCATGCAAATCAGACTTGAAAAAAAGAATATGCCTCTCATTAGGAAAGATGAGTAGCATGACATCAACATATAGAACAGTGACCAGAAGTACACTATTCATATGCCTTCCTATATAGTGATCTCAAATCAATATGCTACCAAGTAGGCATGTATCTTGCTTCATCCATACAATGCCTTACACGACCAGCATACTTTTTTTCCATTCGTTTTCTACAAAAAACTGACGGGCTATCAAGCTTGCTTCTTTCTCAAAATGCATTTTTAAGGTCCAACACATGCACATTCTTAACCTTGTGAATTGCAAGTGCACAAAATGCTTCAAATTGTTGCCATGTGACAAGTAAGAGCAAAGGTCTCAATCACTACCCAATTTCTTTAGCATAAACCTTTGCGACAACATTACCCTTATACCTATCAAATGTTTAAGCTCGTATGCCTGTCTTGTGCCAATGACGTTTCTCCCTAGAGTCCAAACACTTAAGACCAAGTACCATTTTTCAAAATAACATTATGCATATTGTGATTGTATAGTTAGCATCCAACTCTCCAAATAGTGTTGAGGAAGAATTCTGACATTTGATGAGATGGCTGCTATGCAAAATGAATATGATCTATTGTGAAGAATGGAACTTGGCACACTGATTTGCCTCCAGGAAAAAAGGCAATCGGCACAGAACGGATTTATGATTTAAAATGTAATCCTAACCGTAACATTGAGGCCAGGCTTTTCAGAAAAGGTTATGCTCAGCAAGAGCATTCATTTCAAGGAAACTGTTGCTCCCACTTGTCACATGACTACAATTCGTAGGATTGTGACATAATGGTTGGATTGTACATTAGTAGGACATCAAGATAATTTTTCTTTCTAATTGGTGATTTGCATGAAGAAACATATGTGGTACAACATCTGGATTTGTTCCGAAAGGGCAAGAATAATTTGTGGATGATTCACTGCTCACTAGACAAAATGAGATGCACATTACTGATTTGAAGCCTCTCCGCTTTGAAAGTCAAATTTCATTCTCTTGCACTATTGCTTGGGGATTCAATTTAGCTGATGTGAAGGAGGCATCGCTTTCTCTCAATTGCTGCATTGATTCAGCCTTGACGACTGTAGGCCTACAAATGTAGGAGAAAATGTGGATATCTTTCTCTATCAACAGGCTGTTGGTTGCCTCATTTATGTACATATTACATACAAGGCTGGATATTTAGTTTGCAGTCCCACAAGTGGGCAGATTTATGCATAACCTAGGAGCTAAGTATGGGTAAGCAATCAAGTTGGCTCTTTCACTAATTCAGGGGTCTCGAATATGGTAGGATAATGGCCATATTCACAAAGTCTCATAGACAGGCCTTATTTCTACTAAGGTTATAAGGCCATTCGCCCTAGCTTGGTTAGTATATAACCAAGCTTGTATGGTCTTATGTAGTTGTTCTCCATATTGTGCCCCTCTCTTCAGGCTTATGTATGGTCTTATGTAGTTGTTCTCCAACCGTGCCTTTGCTTCTTCTTTTCCTTTGTCTCCAGGCTGCTGCACAGAAGCTTCTATAGATCCAAACATAGTTTGCAAGTCATTACAGAACAATATTGCAGATTTAGTTGGCTGCCATCAACAACAAGGGGGTCCATGCATCTTGGGCTGTCTAACCCTAAGAGGAGATAATTTCAACCAAATTTACATGCCTTTTCAAAGAAAAACTGCCCACAAGTGGATTCTTTTTCATTCTTGGCAACTTATGCATATCATGGTTGCATATCATGCAAGCAACCTATTGTAGCCACTTTCAGTCGTGAATCTGAGTACTTGCCCACTTTCATAGTTTCAGCTGAAAGTAAACGGCTCAGACAAGTCATAGCTGATTTGGACCGGATTTGCCACGACAATCTTCACTGACAAGCAGATCACATTGGCAATCATGAGGGTCCCAGTGTTCCATGCTTGCACCAAGCACACTGAGGTACAATATCATTTAACAGTGGAGATTAGCTTGGCATATGTGCAGCACAAGACAGCCTATGCTGATCTATTCACAAAGACTTTTCACCAACCTTTGGATTACTTCATTTTGTGGATTGATCGCAGACCATAGGACATGGCACTTTCCTATATATTATATAAGTGGCAACTCATGTGCACATCATCACAACCAAGGGGGATTTATTAAATCTTAAGATAGTGATGTGTTAACACACTTAGGCCAGGATACCTTTTCCTTGTTAGACGATATTTTTCCTATGCATATAAATATGCCTATTTGTATCTAGGGAAAAATAATCTTTTGGATAACCACTAAGTGATTTCTCAGCCTTATGTGATATACAGCATCTGCTTCATCTTCTTCTTCTTGCATGTTCATTGTTGCAACCCTAGCTCCAATAAACTGTAGCATAACAATCTAATGCAAAAAAAAGCATTATGAGAGCCTGAATGAGCAATACATGCCTCAAGATGCATCTAACTTGCTATCTTTCCAAGTTTGCACGAGCCATTTAGGCACATTTTATGCTCCCTCATGCTACATGCTCATTTCGAATTGCATTTTGCATATCGACATCATCAATAGAATGGTCAACTATTGCTTCATTTGGAGTTATATCCAAGCAACAAAAGATGAATAGATGCAACTTTACAAGTAGAGGATCTACAACAACCGTTTGACACACACCATCGAAGGACCAAACATCCGAATCTGCTACTGGCATAAAAAGTTCATTATCTTTTGCATGTTCAGAGGATTAAGAATGCACTATACCGTAAGAGAAGTTCCGACCACAAGTAAGGCATTGGTTCTAGTTGATGCCAACATAGCATTTTCCAAAATACTTTGCGGAAGAGCCTCCCCAAAGAGTATTGCATCCATTTTAACCACTCCATGACAATTCGGGCATCTTGGGACTTTTACTTTCTTGTGTAAATTCAACATAAGATTAATGTGAATATATGTTAGGTAAGCAAATCATGAAAAAGCTGAACACTCTTGGCTTATTCTACAGAATCTTCAAAGTAGATTTTCTGATCTGATATAGAGAAGTAACCGCACATGGTATAAAGAAAAAAAAAACTGAACTTACATACCTTATCCAGCTTCAGTTTCTCCATGACTATTTCAGTTGAAATCTTCTTTTTGCATGACATACAAGTTGACATAGAAGTGTTCCCATGTAACTCATATACATGCATACTGCCTGCAAGCTATAGAACATATTCTGTTTTAGCAAGAGCTAAGAGCACCTTGGACTTGTCTAGATAGGACGGTCTCATGACTACCATGATGAACTTTGACAACAGAACAATGAACATTATGCGTAATGACCAGAAAAGCGATTGGGACTGGATTGCATCGCCTGACAAAGCACGGGATGAATCAAGCCATTTTCCAAATTTCAATCTTTCCACGAAAAGCCTTAACGACATCAACCAAAGTTCAAGTAGATTCATGTACCTGGTGGAGGTTGTCCACATTTTGAGTGATAACACATGACAACAGACCGAGTTTCTCGAGCTCTGCCAAAGCTAGATGGGCAGGATTGGGACGAGCTGAAGCCATAGTTTCATGCATCTCTGTTGCCATCTCCCAAAATAGTTCTGGTCTGAAAAGCATGCATATGCATAGCATATTAGCATAACATTGTAGGTAGGTAGGCAGTTAACTAATCACACCTGTCTTGAAAGACTTGATAGTTGCAGTAAAGTGCTGGATTATATTTGGACCATAGCCCACCTGGACTTCTGAAATCCGGGATACCTTGATACACATACATTTTACACATGGATAAGCCATAAAAACATTGGAAATTCAACAACAGATCACATATACACATATGCATACTCCGCCATATCTTCCGCATATACATACACACATACATAAATGCGTATACGACACAGGTAAATGCTCATCGACACATAATACACGACAAAGCATCTATGCCGCTGTGCCCCAAAATACACCTCTACATTAAGCCCACAATCCTGATTCCATATACATATTTTAGGGTTTAGGGCTACACCCACCTCTGCCCTAAATCCTAAATCCTTAGGCCTAGAAAACTCTGCCAACAACCCTAAATCCTTAGACCTAGAAACCTCTGCCCCAAAGCCCTAAATGCTTAGTTCTACACACCTCGGCCCTAAACCCTAAAATTCTGAGACACCTCGGCCCTAAAACCCTAGATCCATAGGAGTACACATCCCTGCCCTAAAACCCTATATCCATAGGAGTACACACCCCTGCCCTAAAACCTTATATCCATAGGAGTACACACCTCTGCCCTAAAACCCTAGATCCATACAATCTCTGCTATACAACCCCAAATGCTTAGCACACCTCTACGCGCCCAACGTACCAGCAATTCTCTTGGCGCAATGGGGGGATTTCACAAGGAACTCTACCTGATTCAACAGAGATGCCCGCGCCAGTGAAAGCAACGATGGGGCTCTGAGAGACGATGAGATGAGCGGCTTCTCGCATTAGGGCATCCCGCTTCACTTCCCCCTCGTCCATGGATTTCGGCGATGTCTCGCGAGGTTCTCGCATCTGCAGGTTGTGCCCAAAGCAAAAGACGGAAAGAAGAACTAAACAAATCAACACAAAACAAGGAGATGATTGGATTAGGGTTAGGGTTAGGGTTTAGGATTAGGGTTAGGGTTAGGGTTTAGGATGATTAGGGTTAGGGTTAGGGTTTAGGATTAGGGTTAGGGTTAGGGTTTAGGATTAGGGATAGGGTTTAGGATTAGGGTTAGGGTTAGGGTTTAGGATTAGGGTTAGGGTTAGGGCTTAGGATTAGGGTTAGGGTTTAGGATTAGGGTTTAGGATTAGGGTTAGGGTTAGGGTTTAGGATTAGGGTTAGGGTTAGGGTTTAGGATTAGGGATAGGGTTTAGGATTAGGATTAGGGTTAGGGCTTAGGATTAGGGTTAGGGTTAGGGTTTAGGATTAGGGTTAGGGTTAGGGTTTAGGATTAGGGTTTGGGTTAGGGTTTAGGATTAGGGTTAGGGTTTAGGATTAGGGTTAGGGTTAGGGTTTAGGATTAGGGTTTGGGTTAGGGTTTAGGATTAGGATTAGGGTTTAGGATTAGGGTTAGGGTTAGGGTTTAGGATTAGGGTTAGGG
>JBBBWG010028312.1:34343-58692 GCA_037176905.1 Azolla pinnata
TTTAGGATTAGGGTTAGGGTTAGGGTTTAGGATTAGGGTTAGGGTTAGGGTTTAGGATTAGGGTTAGGGTTAGGGTTTAGGATTAGGGTTAGGGTTAGGGTTAGGGTTTAGGATTAGGGTTAGGGTTAGGGTTTAGGATTAGGGTTAGGGTTAAGGTTTAGGATTAGGGTTAGGTTTAGAGTTTAGGATTAAGATTAGGGTTGGGGTTGGGGTTAGAGTTAGGGTTAGGGTTTAGGATTAGGGTTAGGGTTAGGGTTTAGGATTAGGGTTAGGGTTAGAGTTTAGGATTAAGATTAGGGTCGGGGTTGGGGTTAGAGTTAGGGTTAGGGTTTAGGATTAGTGTTAGGGTTAGGGTTAGAGTTTAAGATTAAGATTGGGGTTGGGGTTGGGGTTGGGGTTAGGGTTAGGGTTAGGGTTAGAGTTAGGAACCCTATCTTGATGTGCTCGCAATAAACAACATTTCTTGCCGAAGAATCGCATTCAGTTGTTGCGTTTCGAGTTAATTCCAATTCTATAAACGTAAATAGAGCGTTTCAGTTTCACAAGCTGAGACGTTCGGTGGATCGATTCCACTTCCACAGCGCGACTCTCTCACAGATCGACCGATGCCTGGCGGATCTGCAACAGCTTGCGCTTGCATGCGTGAGTGGAGAGCCCGCGATTTTTTGAGCTCGTCGGAGTGAGCCATGTTCGAATCGAAACGCAAGGGAGAAGCGAGGACCGATTCGATTCGATTCGGAAAGCGATACAAAGCTGCAAGGAAGAAGAGCAGATTCCGTTGTTGCGGATCCGATCGATGACGTAGCAACGTAGCCTTTCAACCGTGGTTCTTTCGAATGTAATCGTGTGTGTGTTTTTCATTTTTTATCTACGTAATCGGATCGACGAATGCAAGAGTCAGTCCGCTGTTCAAAGTCCAGGGATTTAAACGTTCGAAATCTCATCGATCCCGTCGATGTTACATCTGACTGTATATGTGTGTATGCATGTATGTGTGCATGCATGCATGTATGTATGCATGGATGTATGCATGCATGCATGTGTGCATGCATGTATGTGTGTGTATGTATGCATGTATGTACGCGCGTGCAAATGTCCATGCATGTTCGCATACTGGTGAAATCCAACATCATCAAGACAAGCATACATACAAACACACATGCATACGAACATAGAAACACGCATGCATGCATGCATACATACATGCACACATGCATACATACATGCACACATGCATACACAATGCATGCATGCACGGGCACATACATACATCCAGACACAATCCATGCATGCATACATACGCCGTGCACGTGCCATGCACATTCCACAGCGCATGCATGCATGCATGCATACATACGCCGTGCACGTGCCATGCACATTCCACAGCGCATGCATGCATGCATGCAAACACGCAGGCATACATGCATACACCCAGACAAGAATCGCATACGCAATGCAAGCATGCACACACATACGCACGCATACACACACATACATACATCCCGACAGAATCCATGCATGCACACCGACATACACAATGCTGGCAGGCATGCATGCATGCAAACACACGCACGCATACATACATCCACGCCAGAACCCATGCATCTACACACACATACGCACACATACATACGCACACATCCATACATACATCCATACATACATACAGCAAACATAAATCCATGCATGGCCACAAACATCCACAATGCAAGGCATGCATGCATGCATGCATGCAATGTAAACGCACGCACACATGCATGCATCCAGGACAGAATCCATGCATACATACAAACACACAGAATGCATGCAGGAGACCTGAAGCCATGCATCCATCGATGCAAACGCACGCCATGCATGCACGCACGCTCACACGCGCACATGCGACATACGGACGCACGTGAATGAGGACGTACGCCGTATAAAATACGTAGAGGGGCGTATCGTATACGTATAGATACGTATGGGCGCGCGTGTACAGAGAGAGAGAGAGAGAGAGAGAGAGAATCGCAGAAAACAGGAAAGAGACAAAACCGAAAACCGCGCGCGTTTTTTGCCGCCTTTTTCTGCGGCCCGCGGGAATTAATAATAAATAAACAAACAAATAAAAAGAAAATAAATAAATTAATTAATTAATAAAATAAGTATATATATATATATATATATATATTATTACCGAAAACAGCTTCTTCATCGCCATCGCCATCGCCATCGCCGAAACCCTAACCCTAACCCTAACCCTAATTCCTCTGTTCTCTGTGTCTTCCTCTTCCAAGCGCCCCTCGCCATCGCCATCGCCATCGCCGGCTACCTCCCTCTGCCTCTGTGCCCTCCTTCCTCTTCCAAGAACCCTCGCCTTCGCCATCGCCATCGCCCAAACCCTAACCCTAACCCTAACCCTAACCCTAACCCTAATTCCTCTGTTCTCTGTGTCTTCCCCTTCCGAGCGCCCCTCGCCATCGCCATCGCCATCGCCATCGAGATGCTTCTCCGCACCTCTTCTGCGCCTTTACTCCACCTCCCCTCCTTCTCCCCCACCTCCGATCTCCCCCATGCCGCCTCTCCTTCCTCCTCCGCCTCGCTCAATCTTCCTCCTCCTCCTCCTCCTCCTCACCCCGCTTCCTCACTCCATCGCCATTCCTCTGCAGAATTCCACCTCGTGTCGTCTTCTTCTTCTTCTTCTTCTTCTTCTTCTGCCTCTCCTCCTCTTCCTCCTTCAGCGCACCATCGCAATGCTTCTTCTGCAGAATGTCATGCCGTCTTCGCCTCTTCCTCTTCTTCAGATCGAGCCTCCTCGTCGCGGCCCCCAATCCTCCATCGAGCTCAATCCGAGGGCGACATTGCATCCGCCTTCTGCGTCTCGATGAATGCAGGCGAATCGGACGACGTCCACCGACCTAGAAAACTCCCAATCTCTGCGCCAAACGCGCCGAATCTAGGGTTCCTGAGCTTGGGAGGCGGCCTGTCAGGGTCGGGTCATGGAGGAAACGGCTCCCATTCGCGCCCGACTGCCGAGGAAGGAAGCCATGGATTCTCCGACGATCAGACGGATGCGTATTACCACAGCGTGCTACGGAAGGATCCCAACAATCCGCTCTTCCTCGGCAACTATGCGCAGCTCCTGGCAGAGGTGAGTTTTCCTTCCGATGATGATGATGGTGATGATGATGATGCAAGATCGGTCATGCGTGCAATTCCGTCTCGTGTTCTTTCCATCGCATCACGTTCCTTGGATCTTCTGTAATCGCGGCTCCACTGCCGATGATTCGGCGCTCTGATCCGAGTGCACGATCTGCGTTGATGTCTCTTTGGTAGGACAGGAGACTCCAGTGGTGATTTTACATGTCGAATCATTCTTATCTTGATCTGCACTTCTGCTTCTGTTTCCTGCCCATGATCAATTTCCTGAGCTTTCCCCCTCGGATCTTCTCCTCCTACAGTGGGAGATTTGCCCTAGGTAGTTGTTCATGAAATGTTCTGACCTAAATGTGGCGGCTTTTGCACCATTCCTTGCTCATTCCGAACGGGTTTCCTTTGTCTGCTCTAAATGTGGTCACATTCGATCTCCCCCAATTGTGGTCTTGACGATTGTTTCTTTCACGTAAACTGTTTTCTTGATCCGTTATAACAGTGGCCATGGCCGAATTCTTGCTAAATTCTTCCTCCTGCTCTTCAGATTTTCCTTTCTTGATCGGTTGCTCTTGATTGTGGCAGATATCCATGGCCGTCTCTCATTCTAGGGTTTCGTTTTTTGGCAGAGAGGAGATCTGAAGAGATCCGAGGAGTGTTACGAAAGGGCTATCTTGGCCGATCCTCATGATGGTGAGATCCTCTCGCAGTATGCGAAGCTTCAATGGACTGCTCATAAGGATGAGCGGAGGGCGGAAATGTACTACGATCGGGCAGTTCAAGCTGCTCCTGATGACTGGTAAGTTTTAGATCCTGAATCCATGCATGATATGATTCATTGAGTGTGCAATGACATTGCTATGGACAATACAAATGCATGCTTGGTAAGGATCCAGATGTGATGTGATTGATGGCCATGAATGGGCGATAAGATTGATATGATGCGATGGCAATGTATGCTTTGAACAAGCAGCAGCGTGATCCGATGGACATACATTCTTGATAAGCATCGTCATGATACAATTGCCTTGAATGCTGACGTTCAAAGGGTCAGCATGATTCGATGGACAAGCATGCTTGATAAGCATCGGCATTATACAGTAAATTGCCTTGAATGCTGGCTTGAATTGGTGATAAGATGGTCCTAATGCATGCTTCTTGAGGTAGTAACGACGAGAATGCTATGGCCATCACATGATTATATGCATGGTCGATTAAGATTGGGCATTCTCTTTGATGAACATGGATGCTTGGTTCAGATCGGCGATTAGATTGATGCAGCAATATGCATATACTGTGAATGCGGAACTAAAACAATGCCTGCCTGCATGCATGGTTGGATGATGATGCCCAACGTATTCTGAGATTATGATAGGATGCTTTGTGAGAGCCACGAGCTAAGATATTAAGGTCATCCATGATGATGATGATGATGATGATGATGATGATGATGATGATGATGATGATAGTGGTGGTGGTGATGATGATGATATGCATGATGTACATGCTACATACTTACTTTGATTGGGTCATGAACATGGTGATTGCCTACAACAGTTTCTCATATAACTGCATTGCTTAGATGATGCATCGATATGCATATGCTTTGAATGCAGAACTAAAACAATGATGCATGCATATGCATGGTTGGATGATGCCCCAACATATTCTGAGATCAAGACAGGATCATCTGGAAGCTTTGTGAGAGCCATGAATGAGCTAAGAAATGGTTGCTGGAGAATTAGAGCCCATCCATGATGATGGTTTGGTACATGCTGCACACTTACTTTGATTGGATCATGAACATGCTGATTCCCTTGGTACTACAAAACAGTTTTGTGATATAACCGCATTGCATGATCAGTTTGTTTTCTGGTCCAACAGGCATGCATCATTCATGGCTCACTAACGCCTTTCTTTCTCTGATGTGTGTGTGCATAAACAGCTATGTCATGGCTTCCTATGCTTCCTTTCTGTGGGATGTGGAAGAAGAGATCGACGCCGACGAAGCTCCAGCTCCCATGGCGCTGAGTGGCGGAGGTTCGGGGCTGTTTGCGGCTGCATAAGGGACATCTAAAGGTTCGATTATTCGTGTAGTATGTGAAGTGTGCATGATTGTTGCTTGCATGATTATGCATGTCCCATAGCCTCAGACAGGGGCACAAAAGAGAAGAAGGACAGGTATATATATTAGCTCTGTTCTTGAAGCTGCTAGGGTTGGTTTCCTTTGCATTATACAAGAGATACATATACATTTCACATGTGTAATTGTATTGTATATTGCATTCTGGTTACCAGAGAGAGCATTTCTTGATGGATGGATGTTGCTTGATTCTCTAGTATATATATACAAGGAGAATGGACCTAGCCATGGGTCCCTTGTGAAAATAGGAATCAGGAGCTGTAGAAAGCTGTGCTCATTTGCTCAATAAAGATCAGTCTATTTTGCTCATTTGCTCAATGAAGATCAGTTTATTTTTGCTCATTTGCTCAATGAAGATCAGTTTATTTTTGCTCATTTGCTCAATGAAGATCAGTTTGTTTTGCTCATTTGCTCAGTGAAGGTCAGTTTATTTTGCTCATTTGCTCAATGAAGGTCAGTTTATTTTGCTCATTTGCCCAATGAAGATCAGTTTATTTTGCTTATTAGAGCTCACAGCTCTAAAACCCTAAACTCGAAAACCCTAAATCTAAACCCTGTTTCTATGACAGATTTTTCCATTCTACTCTCATTAATTGTTTTGATTTTTTAGCTGATTACATTTGTAACCCATAGCTTAGGTATGTGGAGAAGAAGCAGAAGATTTGTAACTGATGCTGCATTTGCAAAGTAATCGACAACTGCCCAATTGGTGATTAATCCTCATCCAATATAATCCCATAATCATAGGATTTGGGTGCAAATGTAGAGTAATTAGAGAGGTGTGGTTAGGGTTATTATGGCAAATTCGTCAAAATTACGGATCATTTGTCTGGGACAATGATCCCAAGTGCAAGCGCGTGTATGGGTTAGTTGTATGCTTTTAAGCGATCTGATAACGATGCTTGTAACACATGATTAGTACCTTGATTAATCCGGAGCCAAATTTAGGTTGATGTTGGATTGCTTAGCGTTGTTAGTTGTAGAATTAGTTATCCGATGACGAATGCTATCGGTAAGCATTGATTAGCAACTAGATTAGCCGTTTGCCAAGATTAGGGATTGGTTGATGCTGTGCCAAATTTAGCTCGACAAATTGCGTTACATCCGATGTGCTTATAGCAAAAGTGCGCAAGAATCTCATCGAGGAATGCACTTCTCAATTGAATCTCTGCGTCCTATTCTGTATACTGAAAGAATCGAACGCTCTGCTAAGTAACACTATCATAGCTCCCAAATGCCCATAATCAGAATCAAGATCGATCTTTGCCGCTTCGCACTTAAAACAAGGGTTCGTGGTGAGTGATATATATAGAGACTTCTGGGAGTGATCTAGAAACTTGATGGGCTTGAGTCAGAGTCATCTGGAAACTTGATTATAGATATTTTCTAGGTTTTTGACTCAAGTTTGTCACGAGATGATGCTGAACTGTAAAGATCACGGAAATGAGAATGAACTTGAAAAGAGAATTGGTTTACGCCTTGAATTCAGACTTTCCGTGGTCCACTCTGCAGTTTCTCTCGTCGATTTGCTTCATGTCCTGCTCGCTGACTTTATAACTAATTGCCCATTCTCATCAATCATAGGTTTATCGTCGTCGGATCGAGTCTGAGCATTGTTGTTGGACTGGGTGCAGCTAAGTATTGTCGCGGATCGTGTGCGATTTGAGTCTCTGTCTTCTGATAAATGGAAATACCGTCTCTCTACTCGCCTTTAGAATCTGCTTTTAGATCTTCAAATCGCTCGAGCGTAGTCGGTTGTTGGAGTCTGAATCGATCGGTTGTCATAGCAGATCGATTCGCCAATGCGGGTTTTGTCTCTGCTGGCAAAAACAGGCTACTTCCAGTGGTTAACGCCTCCAATGGGCAGAGCGAGCACAACAATTGCGGACTATGACAGAGTATGAACAAATGGGATATAATCGATGAGGTTATGAACTCGGGGAGCTACAAGTGGTAGTACAAGAAAACAACAAGAAGAAAAATGACAAGATGGAAGCGAGATTGATGTATCGGTGATTAACATTTAATTTTTATGTAACAATAAGAAGAAAAAAAAAGGTTACAAGTATTTATAGTGTGAGCTCAAGTACACACATGAGAATATTCTTAAGAAAGATTCTTTCATTGGTATTGATTAATGCCGGAATTGGTCACACAAATAGGCTTGCATTCGAGCTATATATACAGTTTGCAGTTGTAAAACAAAAAAGCCAATGGAGGTGGTTTGTACTGCCATACGATTCGAGTATCTCTTTGTTTACGGAGAAATGTTTCTATCGTAAGAACGATGAAATAGTAAACGTCTTTTTTTTTGTTTTTTAAAGCTAATTCTGATGTTCCTTCTTGCGACTACATGTTGTGCTTGCAGACTTCGCTCCAGAGTATTCCCGATTTCTTTCGTGATTCAACACACAGTTTCTGTTGCAGGTTTTTTTATGCACTCTGTCAAGACTAGTTTTCGCATCTCTTCCAGACGTGCCATAACGTGATTAATCGCATTGACTTTCTTCCATCTGCTTCTCCTTCTCCAAGATTGCTTAAAGCATGATGTCTTGTTAATATAATACACACATAATCGTGATTCCCGAAACAAGGAGCGCGGAACTCAATTGCTTGAAACAGTATCCAAACACAGTGATCGAACTCTTCCTCGGCTTGGGCCCTGTCGTCTAAAATACTAAATAATACATACAATCAGGGCCATGTTCAGACACTGTAAGCGAAGTTCATCGGGGCCTCTTTCGTATCCATTCCAACATGTTTCCAATCTTAGCTAGTGAGATCTGTCTGTCTGTCTGTCTGTCTGTCTATCACAATCCCATCATTCTGTTACAGTGCGCAGTCGTTCTACACTACAGTGTTGTGGGCTTTTTTTTTCTCGATAATCAATCTTTCCCTGGTTGTGTAGCTCCGCGCTTCTTTCTCCCTTGTATAACGCATTATAGATCTTTTTCCTCGCACAAGACTATAAGAAAAGCAGAGGTTCTCTCGGATCAAAAGCAACAGCAGGCTGATCGGTGGGAATTCAGATTGATGTATCAGTGACTAATGTTAAATCCCTTGATAGATTCCTTGAACCTTAATTTGATCAGCTTATGCCGATCGGCGGGACTTTGGATTGATGTATCAGTGACTAACGTCGAATCCCTTGATAGATTCCTTGGACCTTAATGATCGGTTTATGCCGATTGGCGGAAACTTAGATTGATGTGTCAATGACTAACGTTGAGTCCCTTGATAGATTCCTTGGACCTTAGTGATCGGTTTATGCTCGATCGATCCCTTTAAAAGTCGGAGATGCTCCGACCAGACAAGACGTTTTTCTGGGGGCTTCTTCTTCTTCTTCTTCTTCTTCTGGAGCAAGAGAAAACGGAATCACTATTTAAACGGTCTTTGTCTATCTAACTTAACAACTGGCTACGAAACACTTTGTTTTTTTCTTTTCTTTTCAAAATTTTCCACGCAAAGCGTCGTGAGTAAAGAACACAGTTGATTATGGACATGATATGTGCGTGTGGGACTAACTTCCTTAAATTAGTACATTCTCGCCCAGATTAGAATATAATTAGAGTCCTAATTATTATTTCTAGGATCACAGCTTTGTGTTTACATTCTTAAACCGCCATAAGCCCACTTGATGATCCCAAAGAAGGATTATAGTTTATTTTAAGGCCAAGAGGGAACATATCCTAAACCCTAAACCCTAAATCCTAAACCCTAACCCCAAACCTTAAACTGCTAGACCCTAAAACGCTAGATGTTAAACCCTAAACCATTAAACCCTAAACCCTAAAACTTAAACTGCTAGACCCTGAACTTTATCTAAAACTAATGTTTTAGACTTTTATTTTGGTTTTCTCTTTTGTATTCTCTCAAACTAATGAAAGGATATTCATTTTGGAAAATGAAAAAAAGAAAAAAAAAACCTTAAAATCCTAAACTGTAAACCGTAAACTCTAAACCATTAAACCCCGAAACCCTAAACCCTAAACCATTAAACCCTAAACCCTAAACCATTAAACCCTAGACCCTAAACCTTAAACTGCTAGACCCTGAACTCTAAAACTAATGTTTTAGACATTTGTTTTGTTTTTCTCTCTTATATTCTCTCAAACTAATGAAAGGATATTCATTTTTGGAAAAGAAAAGAAAAGAAAAGAACCTTAAAATTCTAAACTCTAAACCATTAAAACCCCAAAACCCTAAACCCTAAACCCTAAACCCTAAACCCTAAACCCATTAAACGTCAGTCAGTGGGTTGAAGTGACCAAACAGAGTGCGCAAGCAACAACAAGAAGAGAATATCCTCGCGGCTTCGGAGGATCCTAAATGAACCTAAAGAGCCAGACTATCTCTCTCTTGCCCTCTCTCGGCCGCAACTCTAGCCCATTAAGAAAAAGCGAGGCGATTATTAAGAAAAAAAATCCGCGATTCCATTCTCGTGGGGGAGCTGGTTTTATTTATACGCAAAACTAATCTCGCAACTCGATCGATTCGTTGGCCACTTAACATAACAAACCCCCCGGAATCATCGCACTAAATCGGCTCACGCATATCCCTCTTCTCGCGATTTTTTTTTTTGCGAGCGAGAGCATCTTCTTAATTGACATCGATGCGCATTGATCCGAAAACATGGTTTGTTTGAGACCTTAAGATTTAGGGTTTAAGATTTAATTCAATTGTTTGTTGTCTAGTTTCCCTAAAAACAAAAAACAGTCGATCCGAGTCACGAAGATTAGCAATTTCGATGCCAATCGAACCGCATGGTTTTTCTTTGGGAGAGGCCTTAAAGATCCAATTGTTTTTAATGCGGTTTTTAGGGTTTTGGATTGAATGAAGATAGCGCTTTGATCCGATTGCAGACTTAAGATTAGGGATTCAGGGGGTTTTTAGGGTTACCCTAAACGCTAAACCCTAAACCTCTTGCCATTCACACCCTCACCATGAAACCCTAACCATCAGACCTAACGACGGAACCCTAGCCATGAGAGCTATCACTAATAAACCCTAAGCATGAGAGCTAACAGCAAAACCCTAACCATGAGAGCTATCACTAACAAAACCCTAACCATGAGAGCTATCACTAACAAACCCTAACCATGAGAGCTATCATTAAACAAACCCTAACCATGAGAGCTATCATTGACAAACCCTAACCATGAGAACTATATCATTAACAAACCCTAACCATGAGAGCTATCATTAACAAACCCTTACCATGAGAGCTATCATTAACTAACCCTAACCGTGAGAGCTATCAACAACAAACCTAAGCATGAGAGCTATCAACAACAAACCCTAACCATGAGAGCTATCAACAACAAACCCTAACCATGAGAGCTATCAACAAGAAATCCTAACCATGAGAGCTATCAACAAGAAACCCTAACCATGAGAGCTATCAACAAGAAACCCTAACCATGAGAGCTATCAACAAGAAACCCTAACCATGAGAGCTATCAACAACAAACCCTAACCATGAGAGCTATCAACAACAAACCCTAACCATGAGAGCTATCATCAAGCAAACCCTAACCATGAGAGCTATCATCAAACAAACCCTAACCATGAAAGCTATCATCAAACAAATGGCTGAAATGAACTTGTTGCAGAAAGCTCAAAAAAAAAAAAAGAAATCTTAGGACCCCAAAACTCACATGGAATCCAAGCACTTCCTTGAGCTGGGATCCATTTGCAGACTGTTTTTTCAACCTAATTTCCTCTTCTTCTTTGCTTGATGGGGAAGGAAACCCAGGCATCACTATCATCACCATCATCATCATCCATGGAACGACAGAGAAGCATTCCACACACAATCTTCGTGAAGGAAAACACCGCAGAAAGCTCTTCTGATTCAGGTTCTCTCAGGATTGACATATTGCATGATCAGAACAAAGTCATGCACTGTCAGATTCATCCCATGAAATCAGCACATCCATTCCATAAAAACTGAGCTTCCCGATTCTCCCACGACTCCTCAGCACAGCATTGGCAAGAAAATAACCTGTTCAATGTTGAGAAGGGAGAGATCAAAGAGATTCTTTTCTGCTGGTGTGGCAAGACATTGTTGCAACGAAGACGACGAAGAAGAAGAAGAAGCCCCCATAGCTCCATAGCTCCAAGATTTGGAGCAGCAATTAAACAGCAATAACAATTATGGCAAAGGAAATACAAAATTTCGGCTAGCATTAACAGGAACCAGCACAATTCTACACCCAATACAGACTATATATGTATATGTTTATATATCATCACCACCACCACCTATCGATCTATCTATACACATGTACAAAGATATGTATAGAAAGACAAAAAGAAAAGAGGATTTACAAAGTGAAGCATTCATTCTCCATATCCTGCCAGGCATATGTAGACCTACTGCATATGAGATTTAGGCATGGAAGGAAGCCGCAGGAACGGAAGATAAAACAAACCTAATCAGCTCTAGTAAAACTCAGCTATGGCGTATATGTACTAAGGAAAACCTCCAGCACAACTACTACAACTGCTACATGTGTATATATACTCTATAGTTCTTACTGTAGAGTTCTCATCCTCACAAAACTTTGCTGTGTATTGTCCACAAATCCCCTCCTTCACAGAGGCCAAACCAGGAAGAAGATGAAGCAGAAACAGAAGCCGAAGAAGAAGAAGAAGACGGACGGAGAAGATGTGACTGACTGACTTATTGAAGATGAACGAAAGCCATGGTCTTTTTGCAGAGATCCGATGAACCGCTCGCTGGAAAAACGAAAGCCATGGTCTTTATGCAGAGATCCGATGAACCGCTCGCTGCATCTTCTGAAACGTGAAACAAAAAACCTAAAACCTGTCTTTCCCGTTTTGTTTTGATTCCTTTGTGAGGCTCTTAAGGCTATATACCATCTGACAGACGGAGCTCGGGGAGCTGCAATGGCGGAAAGGATTCAGAACGACAGGATTTACTGGACGTGGAAGACGATGATGTGGGGGAAGAAACGGGAATTTGCTAGTTCTCTCCCCTCCTTCACCCTCACCCTCACCATCACCATCACCATCACCATTGCTCCCGTTTGCTTGTCATCATCATCATCCTCACCATCATCCACCGACGGGAACAGATTCCGACGTCTCGCGCCTGTTGAAGCTCCCCCATGATTCATCGCTCCCTTCCGCTGCAGCAGACGCGCGCTTGAACCACGGGTGGAGAATCACGTCCCTGAGCTTCATCCGCCTGTACGGGTTCCGCTGCAGCATGCCTTTGAGGAGATCCTTGGCCTCCTCGGAGATAGACGGCCATGGCTCGGACTTGAGGTCAAGCTTCCCTCGCCTGATGGACTGGAAGATCTCCGGAGTCCCTTCCCCGTCGAACGGGAGGTATCCGCAGAGCATGGCGTAGAGTATGACGCCTAAGCTCCAAACGTCTGCTTTCTCGTCGTAGCAACCGGCAAGAACCTCCGGGGCAAGATACCACGCAGTGCCTTCGATCTCCGTGAAAGATCGCCTCTTCGACAGATCCGCGGAGGCGCCGAAGTCTGCGAGCTTGAGATCGCCATAGCCGCTGACGACGCCGCCGCTGCTCCGGCGGGGCAAGAGGATGTTCTCCGGCTTCAGATCTCGGTGGAAGACGCCGCGCTCGTGGCAGTAGAGGACGGCGCGCAGGATCGTGGACATGGCCATGGCAGACTCGAGCTCGCAGAGGCGGCCCCTGGCGCGCACGAACTCGCAGAGATCGCCGCCCTCGCAGAGCTCCAAGACGGCGTGGACGTGCTCCTCGTCCTCGAAGTGGTCGTGCAGGTGCAGCACGTTCGGGTGGCCCCGGAGCTTCTCGAGCATGGCGATCTCGGTGTGGATATGGCGGATCGCGTCGGGGTTCGACTTCTTGACGGATTTGCAGGCGAATCGCCGGCCGTTTCCGCCGGCGGCGGCGGCGGAGGAAGAGGAGAAGACGAGGCGGACGACGCCGTCCACGCCCTCGCCGATCTGCCGCCCGAAGGTGTAGTAAGGATTGTCCATGGCCGGGGGGGGGGATTCAGGCAGGAGACGATGGGGAAAGAAGCAGAAGCGCAAGCAGAAGACGCCGCAGAAGCAGAAGACGAAGCCGAAGCCGCCGAAGCAGAAGCAGAAGACGAAGCAGAAGACGAAGACGAAGACGAAGCAGAAGCAGAAGCAGAAGACGAAGACGAAGCCGAAGACGAAGCCGAAGCCGCCGAAGCAGAAGCAGAAGCAGAAGCAGAAGACGAAGACGAAGCCGAAGACGAAGCCGAAGACGAAGACGAAGCAGGAGAAGATGCAGAAACTTAAGCAGAAGCAGAATCCGAAGCCGAAGCCGAAGCCGAAGAAGAAGCAGAAGCAGAAGCAGAACGCGAAGCCGAAGTCGAAGCCGAAGCGGAAGCCGAAGCAGGAGAAGATGCAGAAGCCGAAACCGAAGCCGAAAGAAGAAGCCGAAACCGAAGCGGAAGCAGAAGAACAAGAAGAAGCAGACGAAGAAACAAAACAGAAGCAGACAGAAGCAGAAGCAGAAGCAGAAGAGGAAGCGGAAGCAGAAGGAGGAGCAGAAGGAGGAGAAGGGGGGAGGAGGAGGCAAGGAAAGGGAGGAGAGTTGAAGGTTAGGGTTTTGGAAGGGACCGGAGTTAGGGTTAGGGTTTGGAAGGGATCGGAGTTAGGGTTAGAGGCCGGGGCAAATGCAGGTGCGGAGGAAGAAGCTTGCAGGGAAGAAGGGAGGAAGAAGCAGGAAGATCGGAGAAGCAAGCAGGAAGCAGGAGGCAGCTTCTGCACTGTCTGTGGCGCTGGCGCTGGCGATGGCGAGATTAGGGTTAGGGTTAGGGTTAGGGTTAGGGTTCTGACAGAGAGAAAGGACAGACACAGAGAAGAGGACGGTTTTGAAGAGACAAGAAGAAGGAAGGAAAATAACGGAGGCTTTTAAATAAATAAATAGGAAAATGAAATATAGACGAATTAATTAATTCGGTCAGTTAATTAATTAATCGATCGATCGATCGAATTAAATTAATTAAATTCGCGCGCGCGCGCCTTTTTTCCCGCTTTCCCAATTTTCCCCTTTTTTTCCGTCTTTTTTGTTCTCTTATTTCTTCCTCTCTCTTTTTCTGGTTTTCTTTTTCCCTTAAAATACAAAAGAAAGGGGGAAAAATAAAACAAAAATCGCAACTCAATCCGACGCTTCCGATTATCTCTCTCTTTTGTTTATTTATTTCTATTTTTTCTGTTTTTCTTTTTGTTTTTCTTTTTTTTTTCCTGTTTTTTTCGAAGATTCCAGAGCGCGGGGGAATATTCCCGGGAGAATATTCCCGCCCCCGCGCGAAAAATCCTTTTTCCCTTTTTTTTTTTCGTTTTTCCTCTTTTCTTTTTTCCGCACGTTAGGACACAATTAATATAATTCGTATAAATTAAATTAAATCAAATTAATAAATAGGGAAAGGCGCAATTTGCATGAGCGATATTTATTCATTCATTTATTTTTTTATTTTTTTTTATTTTTATTTCTCTAATTATCCACACCTCTATTTATTTATTTATTTATTTGCTTTTTGGCGCGCCTTGAGAACATATTCTGTTTTCTTAATTATACTTTTAACGCCCTGATTAACACGTCCCTAGTTTAATTAGCTCCTAATTACTTCCAACACAATTGATTTTGTTCCTTTCTTTGCCACTGTTACTTCCTAATCGCTTCTCGCTTAATCAATTCTATCCTTGCATCCATCTCTTCTCATGTTTCATTGATCCTCGATCGTCCTACAACGCTTTACTGATTCTTTTCCTGCGTCGTACTGCAATTTACCAATCGATTCCCTTACTGCGTTCGGTTTAACAGAAGCTAGTAATTTAAGACTCTAATCAATTCAGATTCAATCAGTTAAGTGGGTGTTGAAATTTCTTACATTTCTAGTTTTAGTCGGTGTTAAAATGTAATTCATAAATTTGTTCGACGTTTTTTGATAGATTTCATGCACCGTATTATGGTTTACCAATCTGATTTCCGTATTGTATTCGATTAACAGAAGTTAGTGATTTAAGAATCTAAATCAATTCAGTGTTAATCAATTAATTAGGTATTAAAAATCGTGGCAAGAGAAAATTAGGCATGAATATGTAATCTCTAATTTTTAGTGGGCATTAAAATGTCTTTTAGCTTTCTCTTCAGATGTATGGGAAAATTACGAAACAAAAACTCTTAACAAATTTATTAATTACATTTTAACGCCTACAAAAAATTCCAAAGTACAGATCTAACGCTTAGTTTTTTTGCTAATTGATTAATTCCAAGTCGATCCTACTACTATTTAATCAACTGCTTCTGACTTCACACTGCTGTTTACTGCTCGATTCTCCATGCTAGATTCGATTAGCAGAAGTTAATAATTTCATAATCTAATCAACGGGGCATTAAGTTTTAGTGAGAGATCAAATCGAGACGTTAAAATCTATAATCTCTAATTTTAGCAAGCATTAAAATGTAATTAATAAATTTGTCAAGGAATTTTGATAAATTCCCCTGTATATATATATCGAAAGAGAGAGAGAAAAAAAAAAGATTATGAATGTTTGCTTAGGCCAAAATGACCCATTAGATAAAATGTATAATAATGTTTGTGCATCCACTCATCTATGAGAGTACGATGATGACGATTACAAATAGAATCATCAAATGTTTATAAGAGCTAAAAAAGAAAATATAATGTTTACAATGTTTTAAAAGGGGGGAAAAAAAGAAGCAATGCATGCATGACGTTCGGGCTGAGGAAGTTTGCCGCGAGTTTTGCTGCGAAAATTGTTCTGCAGGAAGCCAAAGAACTTCTGGGGCTTTTTCTCAGACAAAAAAGAAAAAAAAGGGATTCCGAGAACGGACCTGTCTACCTGAAGGTTGAAAAGAAAATGTAGTCGTAGGCTGGTTTGGCCGCCCCATTGGACGCCTCGCCAAGTCAAGCCAACAAAACCTTCTGCAGCAGCAACAGAAAGCCAGAAGAAGAACCTTCTTCAGTATATCGGGCAGTGTCAGAACCAAGCTAGAGATTGAAAGAAAGATGCAGGAAAATACTGCTCTGCTCAATTGCAGAATATGCTTCCAATATATGCTCTTCCGATTGCTAACATGCTTCTCTCTCTCTCTCTCTCTCTCATATTTTTTCTTTTCTCCTTGTTTCTGGGCCCCAATGGCCTCATGCTGAGTCTGTTACGGGTCTCTTCATGTCGCGAATGAAGACGTTCGATTCGCTGAGAGACAGGAGACGGCGCTGACCGTTTCCGATCTGATCTCGTCGAATGAAGCGGTGCTTCAGATCTTGAAGCAGTCAGGAAGTGTTGAACAGAGCAAGGACCTAGAGTTTTTCCCCCCCTCAAAACACTGCTATAAATAGCGTTAACTGGCCCCGTTAATGGTAATGTTATGAGCATGATTGTAACTTGATCATCGTGTAGTTTTCTTTTGCTTATCGCAATCAATTATGGCTATATGCCCAGTGGAGTGAGCTTACCAGAAAATGCCTGACAAATTTATCGATTACAGTTTAGCGCCTGCTAAAACTAGAAATTCTAAATTTAACGCTCACTTTTATCTCTCGCTGAAAATTGAACGGTCTAGTTAATTTTCCAACTAACCGATTTTTTAAATTCCTTTCCTTACTACGATTATACTTCCTGATCGCTTCTCGCTTCTCGCCAATCGATTCGAATCCTTCTCTTACCAATCGCTTATGTCTATCTCTTCTCATGTTCATTGATTTCCTAATCTTCCTACTTGCTATTTACTAACTGTTTCCTAATCGATTCCCTTATTGTATCCGATTAACCAAAGTTAATAATTCTAGAATCTAATCGATTCAGTGTTAATCAATCGTTTGTGCGCTAAATTCTAGGGAGAGAGAAAACAACCAGGCAGATGTTAATTTGTAATTTCTAATTTTATCGGGCATTAGAATGCAATTAACAGATTTGTCAAGCGTTTCTTTGGCAGTTTTCCGAAAATATATATAAGAGCTTCAGGAAGGGAATAATCCTGACGACAGCGATCCTTGCCATTTAACGCAACTGGAGCTGACCGACAGTTTTCTCTATTCGCCTGTTTGACCGATCGATTCCACTCATTCTTTCATTCAAAGGAGCTCTGGAAACCGGTTTCAACAGTGATGCATGATGCATGATGATATGGCCCATATCTGTTCTGCTTTGTTCTGCTTTGTTCTGCTTTGTTCTGTTCTGTTCTGTTTTGTTCTGCTCTGCTCTGTTCTGCTATGTTCTGTTCTGTTCTATTTGTTTGGGTCTTCAGCTGACTCACGGATCGCGAATCGGAGCGCTTCTTTTGATCTAGGCCCCAATCCACGCCTGATTCGGACACTGTATAAACGTCAGCTACGGGATGATCCTGGCTTTTCTTTGTATCGCTCTCCTTTCCCCCATGCCGTTCCGCAGATCTGCTCCATCCGATCACTGGGCCTAACCAGATACCAGATTTCATACTCTTACTTACTAATACAGTTGAGACATGCGACATAAATATCGGATCGAAAGAAAGAGTTTGAGAGGAATCGAATCAAAGCCAAACATCCGAAAAGAGTCGGCATGAGTTTTTTTTTTAGGGTTTAGGGCTTAGAGTTCAGGGTATTAATTCATTCGAAGCTACCAGAGCAAAGCGTACGAAGGGAAGTACCATGGCATCTTCTCACTTGCCTTTTTTTTTTTGTTCCAGCTTTCTTTCCTTTTTCTTCGAGGAAAGATCAAACATAACTCAAATCAGCTCCACTCATTGAGGATAAGGTCAAGTGGAAGTGGAGCCGATGCCCGTCCCACATACAAAAGTATGGAAAGAATTCGCCAAGTTGTTGCATTGTTACTAGATTAAAAGTCTTTACTCTTTTTCAACCTTTCTTTTGTTTGCATTGTTCGATTGATTAACTCTTTGAATTAACATATGCCTCAACAAAGATTAGTTTTCCAGCATAAGTTTGGGTCAATCGATCGGCCTCTTTCTTTCTTTTCTTCTTTTTCTTTGTGGCTGACAGAAGAACAGACTTAGGGCACTTTGGGCCCATTTGTCTGTAGCACGTGAAGGAGGCGCCATGAGCTCTTTCCTCTTCTGCGGCTTTGCTCGGATGTTCTCTAATAGCAATAGAACTGAGGTAGAACCAATGAATTGTTTAGATGAGAAATCTAGAGTTTTACAGCTCGTCGTTTTGGGATTTGCAATTAGATATCTTATTAGGGTTATGGTGGATGGTTTAGAAAGATAATTTGTCACATGATTAGGATTTGGAATAGTGAGGTTTAGATTAGGGCTCAAACTGGCAGTTGATGGGATTCTTGGTTCTAGGTTTATCGAAATGGTTAGAGGGGATTTAATGAGACAATTAGTGATCTGATAACAGTTTAGGGTTTGTGAGATAGCAACATGGTTCTTCTTTCCCCCGCTATTAATCTCATGTTGTTGATCATATAGTAGTTGTTGATTAGACTATGCTTATGAGGGCGATTAACGCTAATCCAACAATGTATTGGTTAAAGAGGGTTTAGGTCGCTTAACATTGATTAGGGTTCTCCTCTAGATAACAAGCTTTGGCTAGGCCCATTAGCACCTTGTCATTAGCAACACCACCATCGTTATCCACTGACTCAAATCTTAATCTCCCACTAATTGCATCCACAAATCATCTGTTACACCGTTCCCAATCATTATACCGACATTTAGCTGCGTATCGACATTGTCAAACCTAGCAATGCACTAATGCTAATCAGGGCAATTAGCGCTAACCCAGCAATGTATTGGTTGAGGGTTTAATTTCATGCTAATAATCTCATGCTGCTTGCTGATCATCCAGCAGCTGTTGATTACATTATGCTAATCAGGGAGATTAATGCTAATCCAGCAATGTAATGGTTTTGAGGGTTTAGATCGCTTAGCATTGATTAAGGTTCTCCTCTAGATAACAGCTCTGGCTAGACCTTGTCATTAGCGGCAACACCCATCGTTATCCACTAGCTCAATCCTTAATCTCCCACTAATCACATCCCCAAATGATCTGTTACACCATTCCCATACATTAATACCGACATTTAGCTGCACATCGACATCATCGAACCCACTTCATGAAAAGAAGGAAGCTCCTCATCTGATGGATGATGATGCCCTTCTTCTGGTACAGAATGAAACCCATAAAAGCACCAAAACTCCATAGGTTTCTCTTTACAAAACTCTGCTTATACCAGAATGTTTTCATAACCAGTTACTATGCATACATAATAAATACACAGAGATTTATCGTCTGCCCAATGAAGGAGAAGGAATCGAGAGATGTCCTCGAAACAGACGGGAATTAGCATTTGTGTGTGTGTTGAGTATTTTAAGTAATTGCGACGGATGGGATATTAGCAGGTTATAGTAGCAAATCTGCCACTATTTCAGTCAGATGAAGATGCCATTTACGAATATATGAAATCCGAGATAGGTCAACAAGATTACCAAAACAGCTCCGAGCAGGTAGACGAGGGACAGCACACCCTTCTGCACCAGATCATAAGGATTGATGAACTGCTCGTTGGCCGCGAAAAACTGCGAAGCTCTCTTGCCATAGCCCGACACCCTCTCGTGGAACCTCGAGTTGATGTGGTCCTCGATTCGCTTCAATCGCATGCATATCGAGCTCGATTTCACTCTGCCCACAAGCCTCGTGAGCTTCGATCTCCATACATCCCTAAGATGATGATGATGATGATGATGATGATGATGATGATGCTTGGGCCTTGAACAAGCTTCCCGAGACGGATGCATCGGCAGCAAGTTGGCTTCGCAATCCCCGCTCGCAGGGTCCTTGCGGAATCCATCAGATTCCCTCTCGATTCTCTGCGATCCTTCCCCGTTGTGGCTGCACGACGATCCTCGATTCGTCTTACACGATGCTCCATCGATTCCATAACAGTCTGCTCCCGGGATTCCGTGAGATTCTTCTCCCTGAGCCCTGCCGGAGTCTTCGCTGATAGCACATGCTCTCAACATGGCAGTCACTCGATCGGTTTCCTCCATCATCGAGCCCGTGACGAGACATGCGTTCTCGTTGGCTGCAACCGAGTCCTCTTTCAATGAATAGAATACTTGGGGAGGTGCCGTATGTACGGAAACCGTCTGTTGGTATGTTTGATGTTTGGATAGGAAACTTCTTGTTGTGGTAGATGATTTGCCGCCTATGGAGAAAAACAAAAGAACACACTTCTTCCCCTTCAGAATATAGCTGTATTTGAATATAATACAGCTGGGCATTCCCAAAATACCAAGATGTTTGTCTTGCACAAGACAACCCAAATCCAAAGATGAGATCATAAAGCAGTACCTGATCCTGGATCCACCCGATTCTGATCGTGGACATACGATGGTTTACACGATGCATCCTCCTCTTGCTCAGGCTGTGTATTTTGAAACATCGAAACGCTCTCTCAATTCATAGCACTTGCCAGTATCCCATAAACTTTTTTTTTTTTTAAGGGACCAAAACCCAATGCATATCAAGAGCAAAAGAAGAATGTATGGACAGACAGATTCTGACATGCGACGAAACAAAAAAAAAACAATCGATCAATTGACCGAGAGAGGGAAAATTGATGACACTAGACCTTGTATGCTTGATATATTATATACATATACATATATATCCAAAACTTGAGCCTTATGTAAAGCTTCTTACCTTCACTAACAGCTTGGCGGCTCGATCGAGCACATCATTCGATTCCTTTGTTCTTCCATAGGACACAACCGGGCATTGCAACTTCATTCGGCGAGGTGCCGAGCCTTGACCTGATATAGCAGCAGCAGCATTGCCATGCAAAATACCTTCAGCTGGAGATCCATCACTCACGCAATTGTTTGAGAAAGCCTGGGGTTCAAATAGACCGAAGCTTCCTGTCGGTGATGAAGTGGGCTCATAGAACTCAGAGAGCGGCGAGCTCATATCAAACAGCTCGATGTAGTCGCCATTGATTTCATCACCTATACCACTGTCCCCATCGCCCAACATGTTCAACATCCGATGTTCATGTTCATCTGGGTGAAGAAACTCATGAACATGATCGTCATCAAAGGCGATCGGCGGAGGCCCGAAGGTAGTAGAATCGATATTCGGAATCACTGAATTATCCATACAGAACATAGTTCCTGCATCGTCTAATGTCTTTGTATCTTCAAATAGCAAAAAATGAGCAATCGCTTCCATTCTTTCGTCATCATACTTGATCGGCCTTCCATCACCATACCCATCACTCAGATCAGTAGACCTATCTCCATGATCATCTTCTGACTCCAGAGGCTTCTTCTCATCCTCCTCTTCCGTTACAATGCCAAAGGTTTTCTCTGTTTCACCATCATCAAATGCGATGACAGGAGCACCATACTGTTCTCCATTCCTTGGACCAGGCCCACTTTTCTTCCTTATCCGGCACAGCGTGGGAGCAAAGCCATTCTCGCCTTTCTTCTCTACATCTTCAATAAGCTTGTACTCATGCATCAACCAATCGGTTCGAATGCCTGTGGGAGCTCTACCCTCATAATATATCAAAGTCTTCTTCACTCCAACTGTCTGAGACCCAGTACATACTTTCCTGTCCTTCCCAGTAGCTTTCCAATACCCTTTGCTTGTGGTTCGGTTTATACGTGCTGTTCGAGAGTGCCTCTGATCTCGAGCGTTGAAGAAATACCAAACTGGATCCTTGCTATCAAGCACTGACATCGCTGAGAAGCACAAAACAAAACAGAAACGTTGAGCTATTTTAAGACCAATATTCACGTGGATTGAATTCTTACAGCTAACAGCAGACTACGCAAGAAATAAAGCCCATTCACAAAGAAGAGGACATACAACTCTTTAAACTGCTATAACCAATGTTCATGATCCATTCGTTGGATATGAACAACACAAGAAACAGAACTGCCACTCTTTCTATATTCGCTTCATAAACTCGAGAGAAGTCTATTGTCTTTCATGACCTAGAGCTATGCGTTTTCGTTTCTATGACTGGCAATTTCAGATTGTTCTCTAGAATTTCTAGGTGGCCGCTAAACCACCAAGTAAATGTATTACCAAACAAGGTAATCACAACATTGTAGGTGCTCGAGATGAGATGGAGGGAACGCGAGAACTTGTTCGGGACTGATAAGAGGGGAGAAAGAAGAGGTTGGTTGGCCATAAATTTGGAAAGTTTGCTTCTATATGCTTCTATATTTGCTTCATAAACTCAATGAGAAAGCTATTAACAGTCTTTCGTGATCTACACAGCTTCGCGGCCAATGCAAGAGGGGAAGAAGGATACCTATCAGCCCATAACAATCGATTTGTCTAATACATGCATCCACTTTGTAAATTTCTTGATGATTTGTCATTCGGCTCATTGAGCTAATCTCATCGATTTTTCTAAACTGGGGTTTCATCCAAGAGGCATCTTGAATCCACTTTGTAAAATTTCTCACAGATATCTTGTTCAGCTCATGGACGTGATCTGACTGATTTTTTCTAAACTACGGTGTCATCCAAGAGGGAAAAGAACAACGGTATCTTGAATCCACTTTGTAAAATTCTCACAGATCTCTTGCTCAGCTCATGGACGTGATCCCATTGATTTTTCTAAATTAAGGTATCATCCAAGTGCCAAAGAAGGGTATCTCTGAGCCCATAACAATCAAATTTACACGGCACTCACTTTGTAAATTTCTTCATTCAGCTCACAGACACAATCTCATTGATTTTTATAAAACTAAGGTGTCATCAAAGAGGTAAAGAAGTATATCTCTGAGCCCATAACAACCGATAACTTGTATACTGCATTCCAGTTGTAAATTTCTCATGGATTTCTTAGCCAGCTCATCAACATAAGCTCATCGATTCTCCTCAGCTAAGATGCCATTCAGATGATGAGCACCTGAACAGCTATCGAATATGAATTCATCTTCCAGATTGTCAACAAACTCTATCGATGTCGCATTAATCCAGCACTCCAAGTTTCTAATCACTTTTTGTAAAGTTCCCAGTCGCTACCAAAAGGATTATCGCCATCGATTGTTCGTTTAGATCCCTGACAAGATTCCGTTCATTTTAACAAAGATCTCCTCCACCAAACCATCAGATGGTTACTAAATCCTACTCATTCTCTCACCGATCCTCCTTCGGCGCAGCCCCCGATTGACAATCAAAACGCTCACAAAGGTAAAGAATACAATAAGAGTTTAATTTACACATTCGACGAAGGAATTGATAAAAAAACCACAGACTTACTGCTAAGCTCCCATGGCTCATGCTTGTATATGTCGAGATCTGCGATGACTCCGTTATGAAAGCTCTTCCCACAAACTTTGTTCTTCAAGTAATACGCCACGAGCTCTTCATCCGTGGGGCTGAATCTGAATCCAGGAGGAAGGGGACCCTGTTGCTGCCCCATCCAGGGAAAAGCAGGGTTTTTTCCGCGAAACCCTGAGTTTTTTCTGTCTTTTGGCTTTGATTGTCCGATCTGTATTTCGGGGTAGAGAAACAAGGGAATAGAAACCCCCTGATTTGAGGCAGAGAGGCGAGGCTTTTGAACAGACGACCCAATCAAGACGGTGTTGCGATCGGACCCTGAGCTGGAGTGAGAGGGCACAGACAGAAACGTAACACAGAGAAAGCCCGATCAGTGATGAGGAGTCTAGGGTTAAAATGAACGAATTGCGCGATGATGGTGAGGTGAGTAGCAGAAACTAGGGTTAAAGAGAAACCCTAAATCGATCCGAGGAAGGAGGAGGAGGAGGAGGAGGAGGAGGAACCTCCCATGCGAGGAAAGGGCGCTCTGAGTTCCTGATGAAATGGAGAGAGAGGCAGAAGACGATTGGGCGATGGAAAGGAAAGGAAAGACCGTGGAAGCAGCAGAGCAAGACGCGTAGCGGCACACGGTTTTGGGCTCTCTTTTTCTGTGTGGGTCTGCATCGATCGCCATCGCCATGGCCCACTCTTCTTCTTCTTCTTCTTCTTCTTCTTCTTCTTCTTCTTCTTTCTTTCTTTCTTCTTCTTCTTCTTCTTCTTCTTCTTCTTCTTTCTTTCTTCTTCTTCTTCTTCTTCTTCTTCTTCTTCTTTCTTT
>JBBBWG010028323.1:0-30344 GCA_037176905.1 Azolla pinnata
TGTCAACCGAATAATGTCCCAAAAGGATTTACAAAATGGCACAGGAGACAACATGTACAAAAATGTTATTAGAAAACTACCTGGTATATAGTTTATAACTAGATTATATTATGGTCTTTGAAGGTCAAATATGATCAAAGATAAATAGAGAGATAGGGACAGAGAGCGATACTCAAATCTTCTTGTTGTGGGTATGATTAGCCCATGAGAGAAAATATTATTACAACTATGAGTCATTGCATGTTATGCCATTTCCTGTCTCGTAATAGTCCAAGGTAACGGCATTCATGCATGGCGTAGGATGAATCAAAAGATGACATGAAATGTGTGGCGACTATCAATGCATTAAGTTGTAGAAAGAGCGAGTTTTACTGTGATTTTGTGAACAGCCCCGTAATTTAAATGCTCTGGGTAAATATAGCTATATCTAGCCAGAGGTAATAAGAGGATTCAGAATGATATACAGGGATGGCATTGTGGGGCTGACACGAGATATCACATTGGTATCATGCAACTATATGTATGTACTGATCTGTCTATGATGGATTCATGGGCCCCTGTAATATCAGCCAAATTTTGTTGTTTTTATCTTATATGGTTTCAGTTCTATGTTTGAGGCAGTGAACAAAGAATGTGTGTCGTGTCATAGGTTATGGTTGTGTCCTTGTCAGAAGTGTGAAGAGAGCCCACATGGTTTACCCTCATAAGGTTGTCGTCATGTATATACTAGAAGTTTATACTGTCAACTCCTACCATCCAATCTATTAAAAGTAGTGCATGTCATGATGTTGAACTTGGGTACAGGGTAAGTAAACAGTCAACTTTCCACTAGAATAAATAATAACCCTTAGAGAGAAGATGAAACTTAAGAGAGTGAGTGAGTGAGAGATCGATTTTTGTCCAGGTCAATGCAATAAAAAAATCCATTCAAGAGGCCTCTGCTAGGGTTGAATTGGCTAGGATGCCTGTTAATCCTCTCAACCAAAATATGAACAGCACGACGAATCGTTACGATGACGACTTCTATGCATCTGAGTCAGATAGACAGGCTCTTATCATAAAGTGAGTATAATAAATCTCTGCATTTGATCATGAATAATGACTTCCATGTTTTTCTACCAAATTTCTTATACATCAAGCCTCAGGTTATATTCCTGTTGAAAAAAATAGAGAAGAATCTAAAAATTATGGTTTCAGACTAGACGTGATCCCTTGTTTCATGACCTAAACATGTCACTGATAAATACAATAGCTAGATGTGCTGTAAAAATTATTGGAAAAACTCTGAAGTACTCTGAAAAACTCTAAAATACTAGAATAGCAAGAGGTTCTTCTTTTGTTGTGTCACAAACGCTGCTTCTATCTAATGTTGTATGAATATGAAAGGAAAGGTTAAAACAATGTAATGGACCGAAGGAACAGGCTCTTTTTGGAATTGACACAAGCCCTAATCGAACAAATGTGTGTATATAGTCCTATTGCTTCAAGAGAGTTGGTGTAATGGACTTGGTTTCTATCAGAGAGCAAGATCAGGATCTCGATGAACTTAGTGCAAGTGTGGAGAGACTGGGTGGTGTTGGGCTTACTATTCATGATGAACTAATTTCTCAGGTTCCTTTTTTAAGCAGAAACTAAAAATTTGTTTATATGTAATCACTATCAGTACTTTAAAGTCGCTGATGCTATTTTGGTCACTGCCTATGCTTTTAGGAAAAAATCATTGAGGATATTGGCCAGGAAATTGACAACACAACCAATAGGCTGGATTTTGTTCAGGTGGTTTATTGGCATTAAATATTACTATGTATATATATATGTGTGTCGATTACGTATGCACACATGCGTGCACATGCATTTACTGTTTGTAAATACATGAGAAGAACTCCAAAATACCCTCAAATTGTCTTCTTTATTTTTCTGATTGCCCTTACATTTTTTACCGTTTACTTGGTTGAGAGAGAAAAAGGGAATAATGCGAGCATTTGACTGCTTGAGTAAAGATTATAACTACTTTTTGACGGTTTGTTTGAGGTCATTTGGGCCAATTCACATTAGCTCATGTGGCATCAATGTGCTGATTGCACATCTCAGGACATCCTCAAGCAAATTTTCTGGGTCATCTAAGTATTAATGTTTGATGGAATACTTCTTCATGTTTGCAGAAATTTTAATCAATAACTATTTTTTTGGTTCTACATGGATTTGCAGAAAAAGGTTGCTCATGTCATCAAGAAAGCTGGAGCCAAAGGACAGATTGTGATGATTGTTTTCCTTGTAATACTATTGCTGGTATTGATTCTTCTTGTTTTCTCGTAGCGCAGTAAAGAGAAACAATATCAGATCTATTGGGCTCGATGCAGTATGCAATTTTTCCTCATAATATTAAATATATAAAAAGAGCTTTGGTCGAAATTGGAGAACTTGTGATCATTTATTGATATGCATGGGAATTGATTTTATGGGCATTGGTATATTTTCTGGTTGAGAGATGATTGTCTTTGCATCATAGGTTTTGACTGAGAGGTGAGAAAGGGTAAAAATTTAATCCGCTCTAGTTTGCGCATTGGCTTGGAATGTAGTATTTGTCATTATGGGTTAAGACAGGATTGTGTTTTCGAATTGAAGCCCGAACCATTTTTGAAAGCATGAACGCCTCTTAAGGCCTCTACAGAATACCTGAATCTGCTCTTTATGTCATTACTTAATCAACTTAACCCTATCCAAATTTGTGAGTCCTTTCCATCAGTATTTACTTTCAGTGCCTTCTATGATGGTAACATCATTATGTAAAATTTGGTTTTCTAACTGCACTTGTGTTATTGCTTATGACACAAGCCTTGATCTATATAACAAACTCTGTTATCTTTGCGTTGATTGGAACGCCCAACTTCATGGAGCCTGTTAATTTCCCCCGAGGCCAACAAAGATGAGCCTAGCATGACAATTTTGACGGTATGTGAATCATGTGTGCTTGGTAAAGATTCGAGACATTCAGCATTGTAACGACATTAACAAGCATGTGCCTTCGAGCTCTTCCTCGTTACAAGATGTTAATGGAGGAATTCGAGTGGACTCGAGCGATATATTGACAGTGTGTATCAATGGCATCGGATAACGTTCAAAGGTTACGTGAGAATCAAGCATAAAATGGTAGCAGTTGCGTTGGGGTTTGATTTTTATCAGTTGATCATGCAGAGAGCATTGCAGCAGATTGATATGCATCAACTGCTCTGCTTTCCCATATGTATACTGGAGATGGGATGACCGAGAGTCTCAGTCCATTTGCGACAATCACTTGGATTTGCATTCGGGGTGCTTTCACTATCAGAAGCCTCTGGGGCTTTTCCAGCTGTTTCGAGTCCAAACCCTCCACTTCAGCTCCGTATTGATCAAATGGGTGCAGGTAGGTTGCAGAGAAATCGAACCCCATGTGATCAGGAAGCCGAGAATCGAAGATTGACATGCTTCCGATCTAAGCCGGAGCTGCAACCGACGTTATCGTAACTCGGTGGAGCCTCGAGCTCGAGCTCACGGAAGGCAAATCGCTTCGGCATCGTAACGATGCTGTCAAAATCGTTTGCAGGCGATTCTGTGTGTATGTACACAACATTCGATCGAGCCCCCTGTGGTCTGCACCGTTTTGCGGCGAGAAGAAACTCGAGCATTGCTGACTCCACTTTTTCGCTTTTCGCTTTTCGCTTTCAGCTTTCCGCTTTCCAATTCCCGCTTTCCGCGCTTGTCCGCTACTCCGAAGATCCTCGCGAGCCGACCGAACGAATCGGAATCTTCGCCCCGGCCCCGATGAATCTCTTGATTCCGGAATCTTGGTCCTCTGCGTTTTGCGTATTGCGAATCGGAATCTTCGCCCCGCCCCCAATGAATCTCCTGATTCCGGAATCTTGGTCCTCTGCGTTTTGCGTTTTGCGCTGACGGACTCTGAGAAAACGCTGTCTCTAACCCTAACCCTAACCCTAACCCTAACCCTAACCCTAATTTCCCCTTCTACGCCCCCTCGAACTCAGCTCAGCCCCTGGAACCCTAATTCGAAGATTCCGACCCCAATGAATCTCCTGATTCCAGAATCTTGGTCCTTTGCGTTTTGCGTTTTGCGTTTTGCGTTTTGCGTTTTGCGCCGACGAACTCCAAGAAAACGCCGTCTCTAACCCTAACCCTAACCCTAACCCTAACCCTAATTTCCCCTTCTGCGCCCCCCTCGAACTCAGCCCCTGGAACCCTAATTCCTCCGCGCGTTTCCAGAGCCCCACAGAATCGTCGCACCGCCGAAGCTTCACGCTCCCCAAAGAGACCTGAGCCAAAACCCTAACCCTAGGAATCTCCCCCCTCCTGCACGGACACGGAGGAGCTCCACAGATATACCCCTGCCAAACTCTTCCGTTTGAGGTACGGTTTCATGGCTAGCCAGGAATCTGTGTCTTTCACTTACATTGATCCGTTCTGTTGCTGGGGCGATCCGAGCAAACTTGCGGGCCCTGAAAGCCCTGATCTTGATCCTGACCGTGACCATAGCCCTATGAAGAGGTAACGGGTTTCCCTTCCTTTGATTTCTGTTTCCGTTTTCTCGTTTTCTTTTCCCTTTTACCTATCCGTCGTGATCAGAGCCAGAATCCTCTCACCATTCCCAGGAGGGGAGAATCTGTTTTTTTTTCCTCGGTCTGAAGAGCGAGTTATGTCCTCATTTCACGTTTTCTGCTGCTGGAGGCAGAAAATTGAGGTCTTTTCTTCACCCTTCCCTGGGAAACTCGCCCTCGTCATCATTAACGACACAGAAACTCGCGGTTCCTGCAAATCATCTCGTGCTGATGGTGAACGGCATGATTGGCAGGTTTGTGATTCTGCACAAAACCTCTCATTTTCGATACCTTTACATGATATTTATGAAATGTCTGTGCATAGCCATACATACAAACAGACAGATACAGATGCAAACATGCATACCCACAGTACGAGATCCCTGTGCCTGGTGGTATTGTGACGTTCACATCAAATATATACGAGTGCATACCTAAATACATACAGACATTGTATGTCGCTAATGGCACACAATTTGAGATGAGCATGCCTGTTCTCACTGTGACATCCGCATCGCGTGCATGCTGATGCATACAAGCATACATAGAGTTACCCTAATCAAGCATTTGATTTGATTTGTGTATGGCTTTATGTACTGATCATGTTGGCCCTTTTAGAGTTACCCTAATCAAACATTTGATTTGAGCTGTGTACGGCTTTATGTACTGATCATGTCATACATATACCCTTCTTTTACTTTTTATCCCCGTCAAACATGCTTTTTGAATGAAATTCACGTTGGAATCACATTATATGTGAACATTAGTTTTGAACATTGCTTATGTAGTGCAAATGACTGGAAATTTACTGCAAAACAGTTCAAGTCAAGGTTTGGAAGCGAGATCCTTATCCATTGTACGTGAGTGCTCAGTTTCCATGAATCGTGAGAAATTATTATTTTTATTAATAATGGACTAGAAAGTAAAATGTGAATGGGAACTTTTTCTTTTCAGGTAGTTCTTGTAATGCAGCAATATTGACATTTGATGGAGTGGATGTTATGGGCCATAGACTTGTGGAGGAGGTATGTATCAAGCACTGTGTTTTTTAAATCTCCTTCAGGAATGGAGTAGTCACAACATTCTTCACGATCTTTTTTCTCCGTATTCAATGCCCTGTAATGATTGTGAACCACAGATTTGTAAGAAGTTGCCTTTACATTAGGTTTTCTGAATAGCTATTTTCAGAAGTGGATTTGTTGTTAAAACACTTTGTTGGTATGACGAATATCTATTTCAAGACCTGGATTTGCTCTTAAAAACATATTTTTTGTTTCTCTTCACTCACGTCGATGTATGTGTGAGTCTTGTACATAAGTGTAATAACACTATTTAAGCTCTTTGTTCTTGAATGTACAGACCAGTAAGATCTAGGCACAGTTACATTTTCTCGTTTTTCCAGTCACAGATTTGTTAAGAAGCACTGTATTCTGCACAGTATCATAAATATTTATTTTAATGAAAGAACAAAACAAGATTTTGATGTAGAAAATTTCACTGGTCTTCAGAATCTTTGTGGCATACTATGAGCATGAATATTGGGTGCTACCGAATGCCATTTATGGGGTTTTTTCTTCTTAGATAACTAAGCTCGGTTATGGGGCTTTGATTCGAAGAGAAACCATGTATGTCTCAAATACACCACAATCAATACTTCTCTCTAGAAAAATAAACTGAAATTGATCTGCCTCTCAGGTGCTGGTTTCCTGTTTACGTTTTGCTTCACATTTATTGGGCATGTTTGTCCCATTTTATCTTTATTTTTTATGTATTTTAAATGCTAATAAGGTATTCTGTACCCCAACTGTTTTCTCTTTTCACAGCCATGTGCCTCTTAAATATGACAGGTAAAAGGCATCTAAACATGTTCTTTGTTCATATCTTTATCTCAAAGCGCAGGTAAAAGGCATTGTTAGGGTTTTTCCCAGTTTGAAATATATATCAATTGTTGCCCACTCATTGGGTGGATTGATTGCAAGATATGCCATAGGACAACTCTATAGAGCACCAATTGGCCATTTATCAAGCAATGGTCTTGATACAGAAGCACCTCAGGAGCAGGGAACAGTTTTTGGTTTACAACCTATAAATTTTATAACTATTGCAACACCTCATTTTGGGTCTCGTGGAAATTGGCAGGTAAGTACAATATCAATGAAACTCTGATATATACACCAACTTTTGTTTATTTCACTGAGTTCCCATGCTCAGTCCCTGTCCTAGGCTATAATTCTAAGCTCACATATTATTATTTTACTCTTTAGATTTAGAAAACATATTTCGTTTGTATTGAGGGATCTCATGGTCATAGCATCATCTTTTTCTCTCTATTTGGGGTGGACCAATTGCATTTAGAGGAAATAACAAACAATACGGAGCATTTTTTTGAAATATACAAAACCTTAATTTTTCTAAATCTTTCAACATGGTCTATGTCGTTTGTCATGTGGTTTCTCTCTTTCTGTTGACAGTTTCCATTATTATGTGGCTTGAGCTTTCTGGAAAAGGCTGCTGTTGTAAGTGCACATTGGTTTGTGGGTAGAACTGGGAAGCATCTGTTTCTTACTGATGGAAATGAGAAACAGGTTCCCCTGCTACAACGCATGGCCACTGACTGTGAAGAAGGGCTGTTTATGTACGTAATGTTTGTGTAAACTTATATGGTATAAAGCAGTAGCTATTTATTAATTTGTCGAATTTTTAAATTCTTGCAGTTCTGCTTTAAAGGCATTTCAACATAGGGTTATCTATGCCAATGCTAACTATGACAGTATCCTTTGTAGGATGGTGCTATTTTTACCAAGTTTTCTAGCTGTGCTGGTACTTAGGAAATTCTTGTTGACCTTGATATGCATTAAGGTATTGTTGGTTGGAGGACAGCTACACTTCGGCGTGTGCATGAAGTGCCTAGGGTATTGCATCTTCATCTTCAGAGTTTTTAACATGGCTATACTTAAAAGCTTTTCTAATTACACATTCCATCATAGTTGAAAATGAAGCCGATGGATAACAAATATCCACATGTCATTAATGTCGAAGACGCTCCACCTGAGATATCTGGCAGCGAGCGAAGGACCAAAGACCATGTTGAAGGTACAAAAAACGCACAGCATGCAAAATTTAAAGGATGTTGTATTCCAAGCATGGTGTTTATGTGATGTTTACATGTTGTCTTCCTATGGATATACTCTGTGTGTTGACTTTCTTTGTCCCTCCAGTGTAATCATTGCTGACACCCTGAAATGCCCTTCTAAATTTCTAGGTTTGATTGGTGGGCCATTTGACTGTTGTAAAATATATGACTAGATAGACTTAATTTTGTGCTCCTGTAAAAGTACATAAGCAATTGAATTTTTGTACTTTGAGAATGCAAAACATCAACTGATCGAAAAGAAATGCATTGACTACTTACTTTATCAATGATTGCTCAATGCCCATACCTTATCAACTCTCCAAATTAACACTTACAGAATTGAAGTTGCCGAATTTCATTTCAAATGTTAATAGTAGATTGGGACATGTAAAATGCACTTTTCTAAGGTAAGAAACACATGGTATACTTGTAGATTAATATCATTATAGTAGGATGATGCTAATACAGCAGGCAGAATGACATCTCTGCACATCTCAGCCTATATCCTATATTTGGTGATTTTATGTTTGTCAACTAGTGGTGTGTATCTAGACGAGATGTCCTATTTTCTTGCCATATTCATGTTTCCTATGATTCTATGGAAATGGAGCACCAGTTAACCCGTAATAATTGAGAAAGTTTGCTGATTCAGCCTCTGCTAGGTGATAGTTTTTGCTGCAGTTCCAGCTACTACTAGGATAGTAACAATGCTACAATTACCATCAAATTCTCTGCTTGTAAGTTAAATCATTTTCTAATTTGCAGAGGCGATAATATGTGGACTAAGAAAGCTATCTTGGCGAAGAGTTGATATCAGCTTTGCTGGAACTCTACAAAAGCTAGCTGCTCACAACACAATTCAGGTATACTTTTGCACATAATTTTATTGTACCAAAACCATTAAGGGCTCTTTGTATCTAATGATTATACATAGTATAATCATAGTCTGAGGTAGAGATGTTGGGTGAAAGAGGGGTGTGTTGTCTGGTAAAGGAAGGTAAATATATGAGGCCATGCATCACACTCAGCAGCTGTATTTTTACACTCATGGTCTGCAGGTTATTATCAAGTGTTCCTCGTACATTGGAACTGCTAAGTAACTCCAAGCAAGAGTTTAGTGATTTCTACTTGTGCATGTTTTGTATGTAGTTCGCTCAGAATTATGCATAGGTTTCAGCCAATGTTGTTTGTTATGTTTGTTACATGCTGCATACATAAAAGATGCAAATATACATACATACAAAGCACTTACACACATCTAGGTTTCTATCTATATTGCAATCCCTCTAACATTTTATATGCGATCCACCACATTATATTACATGAAACAAGGATCGCTTACAGTCTATAATCCTTCCATGCAGGTGAAGGACAATTATCTGCACTCTGATGGGGCTGATGTGATTGCACATATGATAGACAATTTTGTCTTATAATATATGTCTTGTGTCTATGGAAGTATTCTTTATTACCACACAGTGATTAAGCCGCATACATTTACAATGCAACCAATGCAGGATGTATATTTTATGGGATCTCAAATCCAATATTGGAACAAACAGATAAGCTGCGATTGCGAAATTGTTCGATGTTTAGGATTCAATGTGATACTGCTTGCTGGTAAAACCAGCAAAGCTTGTTAAATGTGTTAGTAATATATCATTCTATGGATGTATCAACATTGATACAAACAATTAAACAATGTTGGAACATGACCGACCGTTTAGGTGTTTTACTGTGTATATCATGAATGTGATCAATGTCATGGTGGTGCCACATTGAAGTGGGTTGGACGATGATGTGATGATGTTATTTCATTGTAGTCCAACCCATAGCTCGTAAGCGAGGCAAATCACGTTGTGTAACTTTTTGCTTCATGAAATCGAGTAGTTTTGAAACCAAGCATTTGCGGTCGTCTTTTAGCCCTTTGATTTTTTTTTTCTTCCACATTTGATAAGCCTAATGTAATATTTGTAAAAGTATTCGTGGTTGTCTTTTAGCTCTTTGATTTTTTGCTTCCACATTTGATAAGCCTCGTGTGGCATTGGTAAAAGTATTTGTAGTCGCTCCTGATGCCTGAAAAAGAAAGTGGAAGATGTTACTTAAGTTTAACATAACAAACAATTGGATCTTTTTAACAGACTCTCTCTACTTTTCAATAAGGTTTAGGTTCAAGGTATAAGGAACGCTACCATTTCGACAGAGCTTCATATGATTATGATTAGGAGATGCCAATATATGCGTTCTCTGCCTTTTTGTTGTGTCTTTACAAAGAGCCGTTTCGTGAGCCGAGCAGAGAAACGCGCTGACACATCACTCTTGCTCCTTCCGATCGGATCGTTCCCTCGACATCAAGAGATCCTGTGAATTGCTACCTCGTTGATCGTAATGATCGATCATCGAATCATTCTTCTGGTTCAATCAAACAGGCGGTTTTTCTTCGATCCCCCGCAGAATCGATCGCCTTTCTTCATCAAATTGGTCTGGAGTTTTTTCTTTTTTTTTAGGTCTTCTGGTGAAGAGCTTGATTAAGGCTTTAAAATCAAGAAGAAGAGAAAAGCAAGAAGGAAAGCAAAAGCAGGAAAAACGCAAAAAGCGCAAAAACGCAAAAACGCAAAAACGCAAAACGCAAAAAGCAAAGCACGAGCATCAAGAAGACGAAGAACAGAAGAAATGACGAAGAAGAAGAAGAAGAAGAAGAAGAAAGGAAAGCAGAGAAGGAAGCAGATCGCCATCGCCATCGCCATCGCCATCGCCATCGCCATCGCCATGGGAGAGCCTTCCGCTTCTGCCTCCTTCTCCTCCTGTCCTTACTGGTAAAGCTCCGCCATGCCCCTCCCTTTCCTTAACCATTTCTCCGCTCTCCCTCATGATTCCCTTTCCTCTCCTTCTCCTTCTCCTTCTCCTTCTCCTTCTCCGTCGTTGTGAAAGTCTTGCAGAGCTGTGCCATGGGCGGAGCTTTTATGATCTCAGTACCGTGCTCCTTCTGTTCACCTTTTCTTTGGCTCCCTTATTCTGTTTTCCTCCCTTCCTATATTTCTTCTTCGTTTTCCGTTGTTTCCTCTTGCCACGCTATAATTCCTCACAGCCGCTGTGCCATAGCCCAGGGGTTTATGATCTGCACGTGTTAAATCTTCTCTTTTTTATTTGCCATATATTGTCGTGTTGGTTTCTACAATGTACCTGTACGCACTCAATGTCGTAGGTTTTGCATGCTATCTTCTTCCTCCTCTCCTTCTTTCTGTGTGCGTTGCTCATGCTATTCATAATCCTCATTTGACCTTTTAGTGAGGCCCGAACTCTCTCTCATCTTATCCTCTTCCATTACGGAACTGAAAATTCTTAAAAAAATATTTTTTTTTGGTTTAATGTCTAGATTCTCGTTCCTAGACTGTTATGCAATAAATCAATACCAGATCAAGCAAAAAAGGAAAATTTTCACATATTTCCTTTTTGTTTGTCTGTAATTTAGAATTCCTGGGGTAAAAACTTCCTCATAAAAGCAGATCCTTTCCGGTGTTTGAGATGAAAACTTCAGGGAATTCTGGCAATATAGCATGTAATTATGATAATATCACATATGAAGTACATTGCCGCTACAAACAATGTATGCAATGAGGATGTCCCTTCATGATATCAATGATATAATGAGATGAAGAAGAATAAGGTCAGTTATGCAAGCTAAATGGGAAGTTAAATAGAACTATTCGTTGCTGTTCTATAGGTCATCAAGATAAAATCTGGTGTTTAAATGTTGTCACAATTATATAATCAGCTGTGGAGTGTTTGGATATACAATGTGCTCGTCTTATAATAATTTTGTCTTTTGACCTTGAAAACTAGGACATCAGCAGCAAAATCAACGAGGTAAATTGCATATTAGTCAAGGAAACTTACGTTGATTTTGGTAGAAATTTTCAACCAATGCTTTATTGAAACAAGCTTTTCTAAACACAAGTACATTACTGTAGACTGGATTAACTATAAGGTAACTTTTCTGGACATTATGTTAGCCCAATATCCAACGAAGTTTTTGGGGATCATAATATACGTGTAATACTCATATATATCAAAACACATCTTATGATTGGAAACAAGTTCTTTGTTTTCTGGCTTTATCCAAAGACGCAAATTAGTATGCAATCAGAGAAAAGAATTGGATATTTCAAGTCATGTTACTTTGATGTCAACAATCGAAGATGAAAATTAATATGAAATCAGACAAAGGAATTGGACATTACAAAATTAACGTAATTTGTTACATATCGAAAGAAATTTTCCATTTCTTTCTATGGGGTCAATAGTTCTCCATGGCTTTTTGAAACTATTTTTAAGAGATAATATAGAAAACAGCTTTATCTTGTATTTATTATGGCGATGTCATGATTTTGCTTCATGTATACGTGGATGAATGGAAATTAATTGTAAGCGGCTGCACTGCATGTAGCATTCATTCTTGAAATAAAAAAAATGGAACCAAATAAAAGTGTACAAATATAATGAAACTTATTTAGTTTTTCTCTAATTTTTTATTGGTTTCCTATTATGCTGTTATGTAGCATATTTGCGTTTTTGTATTTCCGATTTCATTGGTTGGAGACATTAATGCAAAATACCATATTGGATATATTTTTGAAAGTGATCAAGACATAAACCACACAAATTTCCTCTAAACAGTAAAAGGGATATTCCTGCTTCAAACTTGGATCTTCATGCTGTACACTGTCAGAGAAACTTGGAGTGTTGCAAGATTTGTGGGGAGATGGTGGTGAAAACTCGTGCTAATGAGCACTTTGAAGAAGTTCATGCGCCTGTAAGGAAATCCTGCCTTAAGTTTTAGAACTTGAAAGCTGATCTTCATGTCTATCTATACCAACACATGTTGTGTGCATTTGCTGGTAGTTAATAAACTTTTGATTCCATTCTAACACTTGGGCAGCCAATCTATTAGAAACTTGCATAATGCTAGAATAATATGAAGTAAATATAATAAAGGCATATACTAAGTATACCATTTTCTACTGTTTTATCGTTATCTAAATGGCTAAGAATGTATAACATTTCACTGATTTCATTAAATCTCATACCATATGTTTATTTCTGTGTATACTCCGCATGGAAAATTTTATATTTTGGTATTCTATGTATATGATTTGTTTGCTGTCTTATTGCTGCTTGTTTTCTTTCTTCCTTATCCTGGATATCAAGGTTGAACCATATGTATGTAATACATTTATATAAATGCACGTATGTATGTGTACATGTATTAGGTACACACACATATTAATATATAGATTTGCATATTGCCTAGAGCTCATGTAAATTGCTTTCATCGTCAGATTTCTGTGTTTCACCAAACGGAAGGGTTTTAATTTGGACTGCCTTCCCATGGTAAGTTGTTGCTACCACTGGAGTCTTCGTGGATGGCAGTCCACGAAATTAAAGAAAATATGCTCCCACTGCATCCAGAAATGTCTTAGGTGGAAGCAGTCCAAGAAATCCAGCAAAGTTTTAGAGATACACTATCAGAACCAAAATGCATGCCTTAGACTGAAGCTATTAGTAAAGAAGATCCGTTTGGGTGAGCTCAAGGCAAGATGGTTACTCAACCTAAAAGGAATGATTTTCCCGCTACATTCTGATACAAGGTGATGGAGTGGTGGATATCTAACAATAACTCCGAAGAGAAGAGTAGAATAAAGACCACATTTTTGTGCACACTTGTCCAATAGCCTCTTAACTATAATCGCCATTTCCATTCTGGCCAAAATATTATTCTTATGAGAAAATAGGTGTGATGAAACTAGAGCCCATAAGGTAAATATCCCTAGAAAGATACATTAATCACTAACAATATTCTGGAAATCTTCTTTCCTTTCGTATGGTGCCTAAATAGATAAAGATGAGCTGTCATAACAAGTTTGAAGTTATTGGTATTGGGTTAATTTAAATCTTGCTTAAACTAACCTGTAGAGATGTATGTGGTTTAAAGAAAATGTGGGTTTGGATGTCATTGTGTTTTGAAAGGAAGATGTCAATGTGTTCCATTTTCAGGTAAAGTGTACATTGTGTGATGGGATTATAGAACGTGAGCTGATTGTTTTGCATCAGAAGGAAGAATGCTTGCAACGCTTAGTGGCTTGCAGCTACTGTGAATTTCCTGTTGCTGCCCTAGACTGGGATGCCCATGTTGTAAGTAAATTTTTCTTAGTGTTCAAAGATTAACTGTCTTGTGACCCCAGAGAATAGGGTGAATGGATTAATAATGGAGCATATATATTTTGGTAGGATCATTGTGGGAATCGAACAGAAATGTGTACACCATGTGGGAAATATATCAGGTTATGTGAAAGAATTGTGCATGATTTACAACACCATAATGGCAGTCAAAGGGAAGGTGGCTCATCTGCTAGGTTAGTGGTTTCTCCCTATTTCAGAATGAAGTACTTTAGTTAAAGTATTAAGCTTGTTCTTCTCTAAGACAAGACAGAATTTCTGTCTACATCATGACAATACTACAGAAAACCATTGCCACCTTAACAATTCCATTAAGTTGAGATCTTGTTTAATAAAGAAAGTATGTATTATGTGAGAAAGCGGTAAACATGTAAAATAAGGGATTTTTAGAAAAACGGTAAAATGTAGTAATATTGTGTAAGAGACCTAGATGGTATGTGGGAGATCATATAGCAAATGAGGAACCAAGGCGATCACAAATGTAGCTGTTTTTGCAAGAATTTGTTTACCTAATAGAATTATCAAGAAAATAATATAAATAACAGCTGTAAAACTGTTATTTGAATTCATCTCGTCTTTTGGGAGAAGTGATTGCATAGACTATCGAAATTGCATGGGTGCAAGATTAAAAATTGTATCTTGTTTGGAAAGGAAGCTAGATCACTGATCAATAGCGGAAGATGTGCATGGAAAGCAGTCTGTAAAACAGATCCCGAGGCACTGCAAGGTAAGGAATCCTGGAAAACACACCAGGAGCTCATGGAGAGCCACTTCCTTGGATCACTAGTATTGATCATGGGCTTCATTGATGACATTGCTCTGTTAGCACAGTCCCACAGAATTCCTGAACAGCATGTACAATGTCAGTGAATGGGTATCATTATTGATGAAATTTGGAATAAAAAAGCTGTATGGTGACAGTTCTTCAGTGGCATAGTAGGGTGAGAGGTAATCCTGATTTGGGATACCTGCTGATGTCTGGGAATACAACTTGATAATAAATTCTTTGTTAAAAGTATTATTGGAGAGGGGGCAACATTGCCTCCGTCCACTAAGCTGCACCTGATCTGGACTTGCATGACAGTATTCAAATGCAAGAATCTAGTGATGGTGTTGATGCAAGAATCTAGCGGTGTTCATGCTACGCTGAGAATCTAATGCTCCCCCAGTGCTTTCTTATTTTGGTGGGCTGCCTATAACATCGATTGATAACCAAATGAGGAACCTTTCCCCCTAAGCCAATGTGGAATGGCTGTAATGACTTGCACCAGAAATTGGGTTTAGAGTTAAGAGCATTCATTATGAGTCAAAAGTTTCTAGGGTTAACCCTGGTCCCACTCTAAAGCCTGCAATGTTTAGGAAGGTAGACATCCCATCTTGTAAAACAACAAAAATCTTTATTGTGAACCTAACCTTAGGGTTAAAACTAGTATAATCACTGTGACCAGCATAAATCCTTTGTCATCTAAATGAGAATGCCTTTCTCTCCATTCGCTGGACTAATTTTAGCACATACTCTGATGCTTGCCTTTTTCCTCTTCAAGATATGCCTACTGTCCCTCTTTACTTGTTAACATTTGTGGTGTTCAGATGTTCCCAGCCTCACAGCGAATACAATATAATTGAGAATAAATGTGATGAGATGATATTAGATCTTTATTTTTTTATTAATTTTATGCATATTTCTTTCATCTTTGTTTCAGTGTAATTGCTGTTTGCTTGCCCTATGAGCTATGGCATATACAACAGCGAAAACTATTTTGTTTTTTGTTTTATGGAGTTCTGTTTGCTATATCTTGCACTAAATGTGGCATTTTCAATGGGTTACAGGGACAGTCCTCCATCTAGCAGTGGAAGTGGCAGCTCAAGCCATAGGATATGGGTCACCATTGCTGTTACAGGTATTGCTCTACTTATAGGGACGTTTGTGTTCCAAAGACGTGAGCCAGTAGAGCAACCTAGCAGGGCATGAGTAGAATCTAATGTTTTCGGCTAGTTTTCCACATTTTTAACCATTCTGAAACTTTTGGGGTAATCATTCTAAGAGAACTATATCAACGAGGACTATCTTCTGTCTACTTGTACAAAAAAGGCTTTGTATAATAAAGGCACACTGTTTTGGAAGTAAGAAATCAATTGCTTAGACAGATGATTGGTATCGTGAATTAGTACGAGTTTGAAGGGTCTCGAAAGTAAGAAAACATTTTCTTGGAATGACAGTTGGATCGTGAAATATGAGATGCGGTGCTTGAAACCAACTATTTCTTCGCATTGGGAGATGAGTGATGAATGTATTTAATGATCTTGAATAAATAGGAGGATTTATATTCATCTCGATTCGGTGGTCAATACTGTTTGATTTTGCTTATTCTGGTTTGCTTTGTCCATAGTAAATAGATGCTTAAGCTACATGGTGTCCAAGAGACTTGTATTGATTTTCAAGTATGATTGTGTATTGGCGTTCAAATGTCAGATCAGTTTTATGATGTGATGCTATTACGGTAAATGTTTCTAATTTTATTGGTATCGTAACGATTTTGTTGTATATGATGGCTAGATAATTGTGTATTATTCGATTCATTTTATGCCCTGGTTAATTAGTTATTTGGTTGATTGATTGAATGATTGGTAAGTTTTTCACCATTGTGGGTGTCAAAGTTGTAATTACATTAAGGTGGTTTGGGACAATTCATTTGTAATTGTCTACACCATTAATTTGCTCATCTGTCACATTACCAATAATTCTCTTAGAAATCCCTACTTCAAAAAACAGTGCTGAAGTACAATTACGAGGTTCGGCCACAATTCAGTATTGCAATTCTAATCAGTTCAGAAGAGGCAAGAATTGAATCGATGCCATATTTTTCTTTCCTTGAACTTAAAACCAAGCCAAACCCAATCCGAAACGAATGAAACAATACAATACTAAGCCACACCGTAGCTGTGAAGTTATCGAACTAGATTGTTGGAGCCATTGAAAAAGCTTGATTGAATCGATATTGGAAAAAGCTTGATTTGAAACCACAATCGAATCGACGCAAGGCAAGGCAAAACCAAACTGAAATTGGGCCCAATACCAAAACGAAACCAAACCGTTTGATCCTCTCTCTACAAATGTTGCAATGCAATCTGATAGTTTACATTTCTTCTTCTTTCTTTCGCAAAACCAAACCGTCTAATCCTCTCTATGAACGTTGCAATGCAATCTAATAGTTTACATTCTTCTTCTGTCCTTTGCTAAACCAAACCATTTCGATCCTCTCTACGAATGCTGCAATGCAATCTAATGTTTACATTCTTCTTCTGTCTTCTGCTAAACCAGACCATTTCGATCCTCTCTACGAACGCTGCAATGCAATCTAATGTTTACATTCTTCTTCTGTCTTTTGGTTTTCCTGGATTTTGCCCAAAAACTGGAGAATTTTTATGCACAAAAAAATCCGTGCTTTGTTTTGCGTTTTGCTTTTTAGGGTTTGCGTTTGCTTTCTCAGCGTTTTGTGCTTTTTTCTCTTGACTTCTGCAGAGTTGGGAGCATCGCCTGCTGGAGCTGCAAGAGAAGGAAAAGACAGAAGAGAAAGAAAGGCCGATCTTTGTTTCTTCGCTCGCGGGATCCCCGATCCTGCCAGGTGAATGAATTCTTTTCTCGTCTTCTTTTCCCTGCCCCCCTGAATGAATTCCCCAGCATATGTATTTTGGACGCATACATTACTCATCTCTAGATTTGTGTTGTTGTTCCATCGATGCGTGTCTCTTCTCAGATCGTTTCTGATGATTTTCTTTCGTGTATCATTACCGACAGCGTGTTTGGTACATGATTAATTCTGCCAGCACACATAGAGACTTAAGTTGCTTTAGATTGGAAAATCCAGATGAATCGGCTGGTTCATTCCTGTGCACTTTCGCTACGAGGATCTCAACGCTCTATTGGGTTTTTGTGCTGTGTTCACTTTTAGTCTTCAATTACCTGGACATATCCAAAAACAATGGATGAATTCAGTGCAAAGATGTTTGTGAAGTTATTACGCTTTCTTTGTAGTTGTCATTGACGCTGATTAAGTAGTGCAGGCGTGTGTGTAATTCTCTGAATGAATTGTGTTTATGGAGTTATAAATGCATGAAGATGAGTCGAGGGACCTATTTAAAGCTATTTCTGGTGTATCCTTTTCTTCTTCTTCTCATCATCATATCAAATTCGTCATCGAAATACATAGAAACGTAGAGCTGCACACCCTCTGGATTAATGAAGGCATTGAACATAAAGTTCTTTGGCATGAGGCGGTTTTCCTTTTATCCCATGGCATGTTGAACCATGTCTGGTTTATGTATAAAATGCATATACCTCAGGGCTAATTAATGGATTTCTTCCAAATATCTTTAAAATTAGGTGTTACGTTGTGATAATGCAGCTTGTTGTATCAGCGTCTGAGGACCCTTAAATCAAGAACGGGCTTTATTCATCACCGTCGACATGGTAAGATTTTATAATCCATGCTTAGATACTTGCAAGTTACATATCAATTTGTTGAAATTTACACATCCTTCAGACAAATTTGTGTTAAAGCTTGCTGTCATAAAGGGATTTGGTTTTGAGGTGATTGACCATCATTAATGGGCATTGGCAAGTAGTTATGATTAGATAACAGTTCTTCTGTAAATAGTCTAAATTGCTGGAGAGTAATTTGAAACTCATAATCATCTGTAAACTAGTAAATTAGCCATAGTCAAGAAACTATCATTGTGTACTAATGGTCATTGGGAAGTAGTTATGATTAGGTAACAGTTCTTCTGTAAATAGTCTAAATTGATGGAAAGTAATTTGAAATTTGAAATTCACAATCATCTATAAACTAGTAAATTAGCCATAGTCAAGAAACTATCATTGTGTACTAATATCAGTTGCTTCTTTGATAAAAATGACCAACATAAACAAAACAGTGTTTATAATATTGACCTCTTGGCTTCTCTGCATTGAAGCTGCTGCTGATGAGCTAAAATTCTACATCTAGTCGCTCTTATGTTTATATAATAAAAAGAAGGGGAAATATCTGAACTTACTCGACTTTGGTTTCTTCTTTCATATGCAACTAATTTTTCATTGCTTCCCCAAATATCCTTGCTCACCCCTCGAACATATCAGTGTTTGTAAGGACAATTCATCCTAGTTTTATGAGCTGTTTGTGTAATCATTTGGTCAACTCATCAGTTTTTCCGATCACATGTCCTATTCAAACAATAATAATTACAAGGAGATTATGTTGTTTACAGAATCTTTTACCTGGAGCTTTCAAACAGCCTTGTAAGATCTTCATTAAGCTTGCGAACTCCAACACACAGGTGTGTCTAATTAATCCTGTGTTTGATATCCTGTGTTTGACATTTATGCATGCAGTATGTGAGTCAAGTGAATGACCATTCAGTAACTTTGTCCAGGAAATTGTTAAGACTGAGTCTGGAGAAGTGGTTACATTGCCAGTCTTCCAGAACAAAGACACTGTATCAGGAGAGGTAGTACATTTTTATTTGTACTGGGATATGGATTGGTAGGTGTAGCTCTGTGTTTATTGTTGATTCATTCTATACAGGTTTGGGTAGATCCAATCTATGGAAAGAAGTTGGAACATCTTGGTGTGAAAATTGAGTTGGTTGGGCAAATAGGTATGCAAACTGAAATTAAACTCAATCCAACAGAGAATGCCATAAGAATGTTATTGATTTCTTCATTTTCATTACTATCTTTCCTATCATCTGGACTTCAAGTTCTGGTTCTGCAGAGTGTTACTGGACATTAAAGTATAGAATCAACCCCGTAGTTGGTATTGTGTGTTGTGTGGAATTTAGTTCGAGGAATCTAATCACATTGACTGGTCAACACATCGTATCGTACCGAGGACTAGTATTATTTGTGAAAACTGTCCTAGTTTCTACACCTGACTACTGTTTGACCACATCTGGATTTCTTCTAGCCCTCTTACATTTAACTCTATATATAAACCCCAATTGGGGGTGGAAAGTGATCGATCACTGTCTAACATACATCTATCTTATCTCTTTCTTGCCGTATCCCCCTTTTTCTATCATCTCATCAGGCAGGGGTGGAGCCACGATTGTCTTCACCCCGTCCCCACAACATTTGACAAAGTGTGAAGAACCTCAATGTTGAATGAAGGGCCTCTCTGTCAAAATGGAGGGGATGCCATTAACCCATTGTTATTCAGAGTTTTACTGGCATACTTATTGCAGATATAAGAAGTTGCAACAGAATTAGTTTGTAAATTCTAGAGTCTTAAATGGACAAGAACCTCCAAGACACTGATTCTTCACATATCAGCTCAAATATGGTAGACATGCAGGGCAATTTCCCGACATCATCGTTGTCCACCGTGACCAATGAAGTGAAATTGCAAGGTTTACATAACAATTTTAGTAACACGACACCCCTTCAATGAATGCAAGGAAGCTATTCCTTTCATGGTGAAAAGAGTATCATTGTAGATTTCAAAATTTGCTTGGGTCACAATCGTCAGAAATATTTTCAGTTGGTGATGCCAAAGATTTATTCCAACAAGATTTAATTTTGATCTCTTTGAAAAATTTATGTCTTCTTTTAATTGCTGTTAACTGATTCCATTTGGGTAGTGGTGATGCTCAGTAAAATGTCAGTGCATCGCACAACCTTAGTTGTAACTTTATATAAAAGGTTATATAGATTTAGTTATGTCAGATTCAAGGTTTTTCGGTTGAAATGCTTTTTTCTATATTTGCATTTTGAATGCTAACCCTGTTTGTAGGATACATTAAACACCATGTAATTGTGCTTAGGATCTTCGGGTTTGGAGGTGTCACTATACCATAGAAGCTGCCCATAAAGGTTAAGTTTGAAACCATTCTTCCCATTATTCATTGATTCCCCCATAGCAAACACTCAAGGAGTTTACTTATGAGCATTAAAGTGCCATTCTCTAGCATGGAGCTACAAATAAGAATGTTTATAAATCTTCTGGCTATCAATAATTACAGAGTGACAGTTGGCCCAAGGCTCAGAAAACTAACGAATAGTTTGAAAGCTCTCAATTCACTCTCCCACTGTCAAGGGGGCACAATCTGGTATTTGCATGCAGTTCATAAGATGTTGATCACTTGGCCCTTGTGGAAAGCTTTGGCATAGGAGGTTGGTAGGGATATCAACTTCATGAGTAGCCATATAAACCCCCAAACCTATGAAAAAGATTTGGCAAATACACTGAATGCTCCTTTGTTTTCTGCCAAAAGAAAGTGAGTGAAAACGTCTCAATTATGTCATTGGTAATGCAGAAAATATACTATTTCTCCAAATGTTCAGTAAGGTGTACCATTCGAATTGGGATTTTCACAAGTTACTGTTCTGTGAATTATTAAGGCTTATATGAAATGTGTATTTATTTTCTTAAGCAGTACAAAATGTATCCTTGTTCACAAACTTTAGCTTTTGACAATATTCACTTTATCTGCAGAATTTCCTCCAGATAAAGATCATTATGATTTTACATCTTTGGGTAAGTGGTTATAATAAACACTTTCGTTTGTTGTGGATGATTTTGAATTTGACTAAAACAGATGAGATCGAAACTTGAATGACCTCCAAATCACAAATGAAGAATATTAAACTATTATCTAAATGAATATACTGATACATGAAAAGAAAAATCAAATATTTTTAGTTATAGATGTAACATTGATGCTCACCCTAAGACTAGAAAGTTTAAACATCACATGTGACCATTCCGACATTGTTCAGAAAATGGTATATCCCGTCATCCCATTATGATCATGTTGATGCTTCAAGAAGAATCATTGAAAATTTATTAAATAAAATTAGGACAGTGACACCTTTATGAAGGAGTTGCCCATTGAGAAAACCATAGTCTTTAATTTGATTGTGACAAATCATTCAACAATGAGATGGAAAATTGAGCATTGAAATCGAGACAGGCATATATTGTTAAGGCACATGCAAGCTATCTAGTGAATGCTAGAATGTTACAGGCTAGTGAAGAAAATATTATTTAGATTGCCTTTTTTCAAGCAACTTTAGTAATTCCTTGTCTCTATCATAAACTGATTGTATGAGGGTACGTCTCTTTTTCTTATACATTTTAAAATTTTCTCTAATTGCCTGTAGTAAGAGAACTGGATGTTCCGGGTGTGATAGCTGATCGTAAAGTGTACCCTTTCGAATTCCAAGCTGTTGAAATGTCACATGATTCCTACTACGGGGCTCATGTTAAGCTGAGGTATGAATGTTTGTCTTTAAACTGTCCTGTGGGTCTTTATTGCCTAAGCAATGACCATGAATACTATCATTGATATAGTTACTTAGAATAGGGGTGTATTTCATGCAGAAAAGAAAACTCTTTTATGATGTTTCTGAGTTCATAAAATATTACCATAATGCCCCTGCATTGTTTCAAAATTTCACAACCTTCAAACAAATAGGTTATCTTTCTTACAGAAAATATCCCCACACACGGAATTTAATTGCCAAATTTACAGGCCATTTTCTCTATGAATATAAAGCTGGATTTGAACTACAGAAAAGATACAGATGGAATAGACTCGGTGCATATTGCCTAGAAAACTCATTTATAGTTCTCAATTTCATTGCAGAAACCAACCAGAGGTGATTCTCAGTTTTCAGACACCCGATTAACAAATCAAGAAAAAACAAACGATTCTTGGAAAAAATTCCTCCATGCTTCTCAATTTCATTGCAGAATCCTGTAGGGGTAAATATGGACATTCTGGTAATTTTGAAAGATGCAGGGATATTTTGGTAATTATGTAAGACTTCACAGTAGAAAGAAGTTTCAAATGTATATCAGTACACAAAATTCTTATAGCATGCCGTTATGTAATTTTGACAATAGGTACATATTGAGGGTCATAGTTGGTCGGAGTTTTCCATTCAACCTAGTAGCAACCGATGAGTTTTTGGTAAGTTACATACATTTTATGCATGCATTCATCTCGATCTACATACCATGTTAGGATAATAAATCTGACAATCTTTCCCTTCTATGATCCAGGTTTGCAACTTTTCACCAGCTCCAGAATTACTGAATAACATTAAGGCAAGCATTCATTTTTGCATGCAATGTGATGCTACATTTCCAAGTTTCTAGCGGCTATTGGTGCTTCATATGTCATAATAATGATTATCTAAGTGTTAATACATGCTACATTTTTTTAACTTTTGAGAGCCTATTGTTTATCCCTAACTGGTTTATGGATGCTGATTAGAAACAAAGAGAATTGAAAGAAAATAAAGAGAAGCACAATGGAATGGAGGATTCAAATATCAAGAACTCCGTTTTTTCAGTAGAACATAATGCAGTTGAAACAAAGTTTCATGCATGTATGTATGTACAGATGTGCATATCAAGTTTCCGTTTTGGTTGTACCCAAAACAGGGGGGGTAGTGCTATTGATACTTATACCATGAGATTAGAACCAATCTTACCTTATTCAGACAGGGAGTAGTGCTTTTGATACTTATACCATGTGATTAGAACCTCTCGATCTTCACGACAACTTACATGCCAATCCTAACCATCTCCCCCAATCCATTAGATATCATTTCTGATAGTGTACTTGCCAATTCTGGGATCTCTACCAAGTCCATTAGATCTCATTTCTTAATAGTTTACTTGTGTGGGATCTCTCCCACATCCACGAGGTAATCATGTCCTAATAGCTGCCTGAAAAAGAATAGGAAACTTGAAAGGAACAGAAGAAACGGAAAGAGAAAAAGAACGAAAGAAAAAAAGAAGAGAGGGAAAAAAATCAGAAAAAGAAAAAGGAAAAAAAAAGGAAAGGAAAAGAAAAAGAATAAAGAGATCGAGTATTGGACAGGTGGAAGTTGGGATTGATGATTGCCTGCAAATCGAGTTTGAGTATGATAAGAACAAGTAAGCAAATGTAGTGTACCTGTTTTTATGTGTAGTTCAGTCCTGATGTACCCTCATTTCAATACATCTTCTTCAAATTGGTGTGTTCTTCTCTTGTAGATATCATCTCAATGATGTGATTATTGGCAAGATATATTTCCGTCTAGTTCGCATCAAGATCAAGCACATGGACCTTGAGATTAGGCGGCGGGAATCCACAGGTTCTGGCTCGAATCGATACGTGGATGTTGGGACAATCGCGAAATATGAGCTTATGGATGGTGCACCAGCTCGTGGTGAGATCGTTCATCCTTTCTATTTTCTCTTCAAATATTTTTGCACCATTATCTTTAAAAACTTTTGATTGGCTATTCCATGCAATGCGTAAATAAAGAACAACAAAAACAAAGAAGGATATATTAACATCTTCTAAGGGCCTTTCTAAAATTTGTGCTATTATCTTGAAAACTATTTTGTCTGCCTATTCCATACAAAGGAAGGGTATATCCCAATGTCTTCTAATACACAGCCTTCTAATGCAGGGGAATCGATACCTGTTCGGCTCTTCCTGAATCATTGCAAGAATCTGACACCCACGTATCTCAACGTCCACAACAAGTTCAGTGTGAAGTATTTCCTCAATCTCGTGCTTGTGGATGAGGAAGACCGAAGGTATTTCAAGCAACAAGAGGTTACATTGTATCGATCAGAGAATTCCATGGAAACTTAGATGGCATGCTTACTCCAAACATATATCTATATATCTTTCTCTATATATATATGTATGATCGACACAGAGCCATGCTATCTAATGGAGCTTGGGAGCTTTTTCTTTCATTTTGCATCGTTTAAATGGCACTGAAGCTTTGTGTGTGTGTTTGCGGTCTCTTCTTCGACGCTTCCAATGTTTTACTAAGCCTTGTAATATAAAATCGCAAAGGATTTCTAAAGTTCCTTGTATATCCATCCAATCTGCATGTTTTTCTCGTTGTTGCAGTGTCTCGAGTCCTTCATGGAATGATTTCCTTTGGTTGAAGTTGTGCCCAATTCTGATTTTCCGTGGATTCAAAGCATCGTGCAAGTGATGAGGTCGACAAAATGGGTAAAATTCTGGAATGTTTATTTGAAGTGAAGGTAGGTATAGATGTTTGTAATGTTTGTACTTCAGAACTTTCTTGGACCCTATTGGAAACTACCCATTGATCATCTTGTTCAGCGGAAACAATGCATGCTCGATGATCTGTTCTATAATGGCAGCTTGACCGACGCTTGCAGATTATACCATTCGAAGCGAATTATCAATCGATTGAATCAATTGGCAAATGAACAGATCGATTAATCGATAGAACAACTGAGCAATCAAAACTGCGATATGTCTGTCACATACTGATCGGAGCTGTTCTCTAGCTCTCTTTTACTCATCTGTTTTTCTTTTACCAGAGTCGGTCTTGTCCATCCGGATATTTGCCAATCTGACTCGCAGATTACCCCCCAATACTATATTTCTGCAGTTCTCTGCATCAAAAGATACACCGATCAGAGTATCATCTTCGAAGACCTAGGAGACCAAACAATATATACATTTGGTTGCGAGCAGCGATCCTCTCGATGCCCCGATCGGCAGTTAAAACCCTAAACCGGTTAAAAACCCTGTTCTGAGCTACATAACATTACACGCTAACCACCGACACACATAATATATATCTCCCAAAAATCTTTAGGGCTCGATTCCACGACGAAGAAATTTGTATTTGTTCTGTTGATTCTTCTTGCAAAAAAAAATCTGGAGACATCACAAAGGGTTCAATTTCCTTGGAAGAAAAACTCGTTCTCTTCGAATTCTGGCAAAAATCAGAGCCCAAAAAAACTTGTTCTCGTCTGATTCTGGCAAAAATCAGAGCCCAAAAAAACTTGTTCTCTTCTGATTCTAGCAAAAATCAGAGCCCAAAAAAACTTGTTCTCTTCCGATTCTGGAAAAATTCAGAGCCCAAAAAAACTTGTTCTCTTCTGATTCATCAGAGCCCAAATTATCTTGTTCTCTTCTGATTTTAGCAAAAATCAGGGCCCAAAAAAACTTGTTCTCTTCTGATTCTAGCAAAAATCAGAGCCCAAAAAAACTTGTTCACTTCTGATTCTGGCAAAAATCAGAGCCCAGAAACACTTGTTCTCTTCTGATTCTGGCAAAAATCAGAGCCCAAAAAAACTTGTTCTCTTCTGATTCTGGCAAAAATCAGAGCCCAAAAACAGAAGAACAAACAAAGACCCATTTTTCAAAATCCTCTTCTTCTTTCTTCTTTCTTCTTCTTCTTCTTCTTCTTTCTTTCTTTCTTTCGTCTTCTTCTTTCTTCTTCTTCTTCCAACGGCTTTCCTTCTTCTTCTTCTTCTTCTTCCTGCTCCCCTGTGCTCTGCAGATTCTCTGTCTGTTCCTTCCTCTTGGCATCTCCATAGCCAGATAGATTCTCTGTCTGTTCCTTCCGCTTGGCATCTCCATAGCCGACAGAACAAGCCCAAATGGGCACCAGGAACAGCCACGATGATGATGATGATGGTGGTGATGGTGATGACGACCCTCTGCGACCTCTGCACCAGGCGCATTCTACCCTAGCTCGCATGATGGCTCAGGTACCTTCTCTCTCTCTCTCTCTCTCCCTTTTCCCGTTTCTTCCTGCTCCTTGGTTCTGATTCTCCACAGATTTCCCCTCTTCTTCCCCTGCTCTTTCCAATGGGGTGCGCCTCATCTGAAAGCTCCAGAAGTAGAATCGTTTCCATCGGGAACGGATTAGGGTTCGTCCCACGCCTCCCTCTCCCACTGACAGTGTTTGTCTCGAAGGAAAAGGGGGAAAGTAGGGGGTTTCATGGAGAATCAAACTTCTTCTTTTGGACCACTTCCGTCAGAAAAATAGTCTCTCTCTGAGTTCGGATCGACTACGGTTCCATAATCCTGTTTTGATGAGCAGAGATTCTTAACCCTTCCGTTCGTCTTGTACACAGGTTGATCATCTGGTATTGAAAGCCCACAAAATGGGAATGGATGGCCGGAGAATGCAGGGCCTTGATGTGAAGGCTTTGTCCAAGTTCCTGTCAGATATGGCATCATCTCTACAGGTTTTCCTCCGATTTCCTGTTTCATTGATCCTTTTCATGAGCATTAGAGAAGTATCTACATGGAAATGTGCATTCCTTCGAGTGGTTTCCTTAACCTTCCGAAAATTCCACTGAATTTCATTTGTTTCCTGACATACCCTTCGGGCAAGTCCCAAATTGGGGAAGTTACATGCGCGCTTTGATCCCCCTCTTCCCTCTGTTTGGGGGTGCATATATATGTAGATTGCAGGGAAATAGGAGAAATAGCAACACCATAGTGGCAATTTCTGAAGTGGCATGAGTATCCATGTAGGAGAAATTCCTACATATTTTTGTTTTTCTGAAGTTTTGGAATGCATTTTTAGAGGCCAAAAACTCCCTTTTGGGGAGCAGACTGAAGAATGGGGTTTTTTTTTTTCTTTCTCTCTGATGAGGCTACGCATAGTGCAGGGGTGGGTTCCTCAGTTGGAGATGGCTACAAGAACAGAGGAATCAATGGTTGAGGAACATGTGAAAGAAGAAAAGCACATGGATTTGATATCACCATTGCTGGAGGATGAGGCGAGTGGACGGGTAATCACAGAGCAGTGCCACAAGGGGATCGAGGCCTTCGATGTCGATCATGGTACGTGTCCAGTTGAAGAACGAAACGGTGAAGAAAGCGATGAACACGAACAGCAAGATTGCATTCTCAGTAACTCGCCATTGGTACCGTATCTTGATAGGGTACAGTTTTTCATGCTTACTCCTATGGCAAAATGCAAGAAGGCATTGTCGGAGCCTTCACGGAAAGTCGTGGCCAAGGGCAGAGGAACCATACCTTATCCTGGTGATGAATCTTCATGGAACTTACCTAAAGGTAGCATCCCTCATGCATATACCTCTGTAAAGGATAATGGAAACAGCTCGACATATCTACTGCCATCACCTATCAATGACGCCAAGCAGCAGTTCATATGTCAAAGTAGTTCCGCGGAATGCTCTCCCAACATCTTTGAAGGCCACAGTCTTTGTTCAGATCTTTCATCCGTGCTCCTCCTAACTCCCCGAATCATCAGAACTCCATTGTATAGGCAATTAAGCGGAGATAGTGCAATATCAGATTCACCCCTGCATATATGTGAAGCATTTCCTGAACAAGAGTTTCCTGTGGGGGTGCTTCCCTTCACCCCAGAAAACCCAACACATCCGGCGCATGCTATGGAGAATGCTAATACCCCTTTACCTCCACAGAGCTTAGTCAAGCGATATTCGAACTTCTTTATCTTGGACTCATCGTGCAAGAAAATGGCGTTAAATCGTTCGGGAGCCATCGCGATTTCTGATTCAAGATTCAGCTTTGAGGAGAATGCCTCAGGAACCCTATTGGAGGATACGCCCGTGAATTCTCATCAGAAATGTATCTTCAAGAAGGGAACGCCTTATCCTCATCGAAGTTTACTGAAAAAATACTCAGATGACTTTGGAGATGGAGGGGAGTTTGCTGATTCAATATGTGAACTAAGCGGGCCAGCGTCCTTAGAAACCCCAGCTTTGTCTCTTAGTTCACATTCGAGCAAGGGTATGGAGCTGGTGATATCAGAAGATGTATCTCCATCTTCCGACTCTGCTACTCCAATACGTGTGAAGCATCAAGCCAATCATGCTACTCCCTTGCCTCCTCAAAGCTTAGTAAAGAGGTACGCGAATATCCTTGGATCCAGTGACAAGTCCAAAAATCCATCGTCGAAATTGCCGTGCTCTCTTAATGCGAACAAAACTGAGAACTTGGTGCCCCAATCTTTTGTCCTGAAAGAGACAAAGTCCTCATGCACAGACGCCACTCCGTCAGAACAATGCCTTCAATCTTCAGCTTCTGGTGGTTTCGAGATGGCTACACCATTGCCCCCTCAAAGCTTGATGAAACGGTATTCTCAATTTCTATGTGGTGAGGAAGAATCGACTGATTTAGCAACACCCCTCACCCCTATGCTTGCTATTTCACCACCCAAGACTTGTGTATTAATGAGGCCCAGTCAAACCAATGGTACGACAAATCTGAAACAAAGTCTCAGCCAAGGTGACCGAGGATGCATTAAACATGGAACCCCTTTCCGAACACCAGGTGAGATTATGCTTACTACTGTCTGCCTAACTATGACAATTTTATAAGATCAGCAATATTCACATCTTTAGAAGTTAGAATGACTCCTAGTGGTCATTGCATTGAGCGTTAACCTACCTCGATGAATCCATCTCTACAACTTGTCTGGATTCCATTATGACCATTGTTGATAATGTTAAGTGAAGGAGCCACTAAATGACTAGAAATAGGTTTGTTTCTTGATGGTTGCAGACTTCATTGAGCTGATTCTGGGCTTTATGTGATGCATCCTGTGTTCTTTGAAAATGTATTTTTGTCATCAATCCTACCTGTATGCCTACAAATTCCTTTCTAGAAACCATACCGATACATCTAGGTTTAACCCGCCTTGCTGAGTCTGCGCCTAGTAATGTTTTGTGTTTGTTTTTGACACCATATTACTTCACGCTGAACTTTTCTTTGGGGGTTTTGACACTACAGGACTCGAAGGGAAAAACTTTGGTGACCATGCATTCTATGAAGACATGGACTTGACAAATTTCAAGAAACCCAATCAGCACCTCCAAAATCCCTTCCAAACTACCAGGGTGATGACCCCATCATCAGCCATGCAACTATTAACTGTAAAGAAGCCTTCTTCCATCAAAAGGACACCCTTGGTAGACCTACAATTTTCAACAATAAAGAAACCAGGGGCTCCTTTACCGGGTGAGCAAACATTGAAGAGAGAGTTATGGAGCAGGATGGAAGCAGAGTTCTCTAGTATGGAAAATGTATGCAAATCCTTGTTTACAGAAGCGTTACCGCTACCAGCTCCACCAAAGTATGGTCAGATACACCAGTCTGATACTGAAAACAGGAATCCTAACTCCAAGCCTAAAACAAGAACTGTGAAGCCAGCTACCGGAAAGCCTTTACTTGCACGAAAGGTCCAACAGAGACAAAGATCAACAAACAAAGCTTGCTGAGAATTTCTTTTGTAACTCTTGTTGCAAATCATTATGTTGTGACTTCTTCTGTACCCTGATACTTATGCTTGCAAGTGGACAAACCTTGTGATGGGAGAAGCTTCAATGATGTGTGAAATACTTTATGTTGTAAATAGTATCCAAGTTTGCCTTCATACTAGGAAAAGCATTATATGTAGGCCTGGCTCAATGTATTCCTATCTAGCATTATTTTAGTGTCAGAGACGGAAATAATGAGCAAGAATTTCATTAGTCAGTTAATTAGAAATTCATGTAGTCACAAGACCAGCATTAAGCAGGTCACAAGTGAAATGAAGTTCAACCTTA